>BMAW01046244.1:378-20976 GCA_019974015.1 Nephila pilipes | reverse complement strand
TATATATGTATTCTCATTTCTATGACAGGGAAAGTAATTATAAATAGTCACAAAGAATAGTTTTTTTTAATATAAAATGATTTACGTGTAATAAGAAATATATTAAATATCCTTAATGTAATATTACGTTTGAAAAGTAGAATTGTTTTTCTTAAAAAATTAAAATCGCTTAACATGTTAACTACATTATCGCTAATGATCAATACAAATTTAGATTTCAGGCACTAAAGCGTGTTTGATATTGAGAAATATGTAATCTAAAATCTATATAAAGCATTTCCTATTTTTAAATTAATAATGAAATTTTAAATGTTTATTTATTTGTTTTAACTTCACAGTAAATAATGAAAAATAGCTTTATATTAGCAATCCAGGTACTGGATATTTCATTTAGTAAGCTAAGAAGTTTTCAAGTATTTTCTAAGCTAAATGATGGGATTGAGCTTGTATGTGCATCAACTGTTAACAAAAACAGTACGTACGTTTCCGTATATCATGCTCAAGCAACATACCACCAAAATTACTTGTTTTTATTTCTTAAGATATTATACATTAAGTATATGATGATAATACAGTAATACCTCATAATAAGTGACACCTGCCGTATCAGACATTTTGTTTCTTAAATAGAAGGATCCATTATAAGAGGTAAATACATGTACAATTGAAAGGTAGAGAATGTCCTTTAAATAGAGGTGTCCATTATCCGTACAAGTCCTTACAGATCGTTCTATTGTAATTCTAAGTGAAATTAGATTTTTTTTATGCAAATGAACTGTTTTGTTGTTAAAAGTGTTTACATGAGATAGGATTGCTTTGAATCATGGCGATAACGAAAAATGTGAAATTGACTGAAATCGTTGCAGGCTAACATTAAAACACCTGAACATACAATAAATATAATAATATAATACCTTAAATGATGCATACATAAAAATAATAGTGGAAGAGGAATAATGTTTTAATCTGATGGCAACAATTAATATTTTACAGTAATTTTTATATCATGCTTATGAATTGTTAAGAGTATATTTATTTCCCCCTTCTTTTCCAATATTTAAAGGATAAATCGAATATTATTGCTGAAAATTTTGCTAAAATAACTTTACTGCCTTAATTTACTTTATATAAAATATTTCATGTATAATAATTTTCGAGTAATCTATGCAAGATAAAAGAAACTCCAAATGATTAGCATAACAGTCTTCAATATTTTTGTCAATATTAAAACTACTTCTGCAAATTCCCTCGAGGTTTATTTACCAATGCTATACACATCTGCAGTTTTATTCTTAAACATTTGTGGTATGTACTCCGTATGCATTTACAAAATTTAATGGAAGAGATATTTACGGAAATTTTATGCAAGAATATGTCCAGAAACTTTAATGAGGCAATGAATAAAAATGAAATGAATGTCAGTATGGCTTCTTCTAAGCAATCCTTTCCAAAATTCCATGATCTGAACTATATTTGAACTGAAGTGATTAGAAGAAAAGAAATTAACTGACTGAGAATGCAGATGTAAACACTGAGCTATAAGAACTTGTAAACCGGTTGAGAATGCTAACATGGAAATGAGAACTGATTGAACTTGTTAATAATTGAATAAATTTGTGTGGTCTTAATATTTGTGTATTAAAATATTGTGACTCGTAAACTGAATCTGTAATTCTATCTATTATAAGCGGTTGTTTTCATTCAGACACCCAACAATGAAATGGAAGAAGGGGATATGTATGTTTCGTTTGATTTTTCTGAAAACCGTTTGAACTGTAAGAAGAAATTAAATCATGATATAACTTCAATTCTTAAACTAGCTTAAGTATTTCATTTTTAATTTTTTTTTTCATATTTGTAAATGAAATGTTTCTATAATATGTAAATATTTATTAAAATAAAATTTTGTTCATATTTTAACCCTTATTCTTCACCTTTTTTTACTATCAAAAGGGAACTGGTCATTAAAGCTATATAATTTTTTTTTATTTATGTTACGTCGATAAAATCGATATTAAATTACACTACTTAGGGTAATTTGTAGTTAAGAAATATACTTAACTGTTATACTTCACTAAGGAAAGTACATAACACCTCTTTACCATTTTTTAATTCTTACGATATCATAAAGGTTAATTAAATAATAATCAAATAATTAATTAAATAATAAATGAATTTAATTAAGAGATGCTTAAAAAAAGTCAAACATAGCATATTATTTTTTTTCCATAGATTATGCGAGACTATTCCCTTTGAATTGTAGAAGGCTGAACATATTTTATTATTTATTTGAGCTAAAAATCACTTCTAATCGCTTATTATCATAAAATATCAATTATTGCAATTCCCTCTAATTCTTATTACACAAACAGATCAATCCACCTCTTGTTAGCTTTTATCTTCAATTTCTTTCAGTTTTGTTTTGCTATCACAATCTTCTATCCAATTCATTAGACTTCTTACATTCATTTAATTTGCCTGCATCACGTGTCATTAGGTTGGAATGGATTTTGAATCTTATGCAATTCAAATTAGAAAAAGTTTCGAAGGTTAGTGAAACAATTAACGTTATTCGACCTTGGTCATATGTCCGCCTTGACATAAGCCTACTTCATATAATGTCTATCACGTTTCAGGACTTTAAAAATAATTTTTATAAAGAAAGGATTGAAGAAAAGCGTGCAAATATCGCATGCAAAACCAAGAAATAAGTAAAATAATAAAATGGAAATTTCATTTTCTAAAAGTGTATCTTTCCAAGGATTTTTAATCTCATAGTGTGAAATCAATACCGTCAGAACAAATAAAATTTAATAAATACATAAATAAATAAATTTTGTCTGAGATAATTATAAAAATATACAACATATAAATATTTTTATAACTTGATAAGTTACAAGAGTTTTATTTTTTCTGAATTCTGAAACCTTTAGTAATTTAATTAGACTTTGACATCAAACAGACATCTTATTCTTGAAAGGAAATTAATACCTGAATGGAAAGAATCGCTTGCTCAAGAAAGAGAGAGAGAGAGAGAGAAAAGAAAATGTGTGTGTGCGAATTCAATTACAAAATACAAATAAATATTTTAATGAGTTGATAAACTAGAATCATTATGTAATTAAGATATTCTGTCAAATAAATTGCTTTTTTGAATCTTATAATGGTTAATCATGCAACAAAACAGATTAATTCACTAGTGAAGCAATTTTTAAATTAAATTTATCAGGTCTATTAATCAATCCTAAGATTAAATTTCTAAAACAAAATATAATTTTCATTTCCACATTTAAAATGTTTATTCTCCAATCATTTTAAAAATATTGCATGCAATGTAAATGTTTAAAAATACTAATGCTTTAGAAATTAAAATTTGAAGCAACAAAATGTTTGCTTAAGCATATAAATTGCTAAATTGAATATGAATTATTAAGATTGATATAATAATTTATATTCCTGCTATCCTGAAATGAGATATTAGATATCGATAATTAAATAATTCAATTTCATATGTTCTTGAATTGCAATTCCTAATTTGTTCAAATAACATAAATTGAACTATCTATCTATGAGTGAGCATTAAATTGCATTTATCTCATCAATTTTTAACTAAGAATTTTTGTTTTGGAAAACAGCTCTGCAGGATTTTGAAATATTTCTTAAGGTTTGAAAACAACTACAGCTAAAACTGTGAATAATAATATGAATCCATTATGTAATTTCACTGATGAAATTATATTTACTGCCGGATTTTTAACTTAACTGTATTTTCTTTTAAATACATCTTGACGAGTATCATCCTTATTACTAACTCATATGCAACAACAAAGAAACAACAATACTTTCTTTGAGAGTAGACAATAGCGTTTGTTTTGATTTGCTGGGTTTCTGCTTATTGTCCAAAAATATCACTGTACCTTGCACTATTTACAGCAGTCCTTTTATCCAGGTATAGTCCAGTATAGGACCTTTTTCGTAACAAAATATGGTTAACATCACCTTCACAGTAGATGGCGAAGTCTCGAATGTTTTCGCTCTAGGGGATCCTGGGTGTTTCCATTCCATACACCGGCGTTTCGATTCGGATTCGGAGTGATGAAACCATGTTTCATTGACGGTTACTATTCTGCTTGAAAGAACGTCATTTTTCGCTTTGAAACGATCCAGTAAAGCTTGAATGAAGTCTAAGCGTTTGGTTTTGTTTGCTGTGTTAAGCATTTCTGATACCTACCACAAACATACCTTATCGAATTGTGTTCATAGTGGATAATTTGATAGGAAGAACCTGACGTATGTTTAGAGAAGCTGTGACGTCATATATGGTAACTTGTCTATCTGTTGTAACTATCTCTTGCTTTCTGAATGTTGTCGTCAGAGGATTAAGTTAATGGTCGTAAAGCTCCCTCTTTTATGTTATACTCGTTCGGCAATTCTGAAACAGTTCGATACACGAAAAACACTTTAAGGAGAAACAGAACTTCCTCCGTATTATAACAATTAACTCCGTTGGATTTCAACACCTTTAAGACCCTCTTACCACAGAAGCTTGGTCAGCATTCCTTGCTTCTCTTTTGTGCAATCTGATAGTGGAACTGACATGCTAATGCTCTTGTGGTTAAATGAAAACTGACGTAATCGTGATTAAATTCAGCACATATAATTACAGATGTGTCTACTCAACGCATGAGCATGAGTCTACCACCTATCTTTGTTTAATAAAGTTGTAGAACGAAAAGTGTAAGTAATTTTTGACTTACACTTTTATTATATTACAGATTATTCACATATTAATAAAATGAGTAAATGCAAATAAAATATGTAAGAATTTTTAAGGCATAATCCCCCGTCTTCCTGGTTTGAATATATTTATTATTGTAATTTTATTCCAAATATATTTATTATTTAGGGATTCTTTTTATCATTTTACCAATAGCAATCCAAATTTCTGAATTTTAATAATAATATAGGACATTGACTCCTGGCGTATTTTGACTTGTGACATATATTATTTTTCTGCACCAAGAATTGTAAGAAAAATAATTGGGCCATAAGACTATATCTTTAACTGAGTAAAATTTCAGATGGTTACAAAACTATTTTTATAAAAAAAAAATTCTTTTAAAATGTTATTTTTATAAAAATATCTAAAAATATTTTACAACTATATGAAAAGAAAACCACTAATTAAATTTTATTACATGAAATTATACATTTATTCATGAAGTAATTAAAACAATTATTTAACGGTATTCATTTTAACCTGATTCACAAATATTTTCTTTCTTCAAATATTCATTAAGTACTTGAAGAAAATAAGATGGTTTTTTATAGAAGTAAAATGATACAGTTTATATTTATTTAACAAGTTAATTAAATTTAAAAATTGGATATTTTACTCTGTACACTATACTTCCTTTAAACTATATGAGTTTTGCTTTCTTCCTGTCAGTTACTTTTTTGTTTTCTCTTTAAAAACGAGAAAAAAAAAAAGAGAACAAAAAATGTTTTAGTTTCAATTAAATATTCAGTTACTTATCATATTATTAAAATTCCATACTGTTGTAAAATTAGGCAATCTTTTTCTGTCATGGTAGAGGGAAGAATCAAATTGATCAGGTCTTAAAGGAATTATAAAATATTATTTACATTTATTCTCAAAAGAATGTTGTGTAATTAATTTAGATGTGTTTTGTTATGTGATTAGCGTAGTGGATTTCTTCTTCAAATTTTATTACCTTATTTATTATTATTTTTATGTTTTAAATAGTGACATCAGAAATAGCATTTAATTATTAAGAATTTAAATTAGTGCATCTAATATTTTACAAAAGAGTAATTTATGTTTTCTTTTCTTGCATATCCGTTTACTGGATGTTAATGATAAGACTATATTACAGCCTCTTATTCCAGAAAATTAAAAAAAAAAAGTTCAAGAATTTGAGAACATAAATAAGACAAGAGCAACTATTTCACATTCTTAGAGAAAACATTTCTCACATGAATTACTCCTTTAGACTGGTAAATATTATTTACAGGTGATATTGAAATTTGAAAAAAATAAGTTAAAATAATTTATTTTTAGTTTCCTTAATCTTATTTTTATATCTGAATTATTATCTTTTTACCAAAGCAAACGAGAAATATAAAGAAAATATTAAAAAAAAAAATGTGAACATTTTCGTGGGATTATGATTTTGGAACTCTTCCGTTAATGCATGCTGGCTTAAAGACCATAATTTAAAAATTAAACATATACTTTCTAAGTCAAAATTCTTACTAACAGTTTAAATAAACCCTTTAAGATTTAAACTCTTTTCAGTAAAAAAAATAGCAAGCCAGATTATAGCTGCCCCACAATTTTGTGGGTCAAAATCTGTGTTTCCTCTCTCTCACATACTATTATTTTATCATTTTTCTTTTCTGATCCAGATGAAAAAACACCCTTTTATATCTCGCACACGTAGGACAAAAAATGAAACAACAACGGTAGTCCTATGACAACTCAACACTACTTTTTTAGATGGAAAGATGCAGAGAATGTTACGTCCCATTTATCAACTTCCGCTTCTTCTTCTAATCATTAATAATAAAGCGCACCTGTCAACTTTGATATATAGTTCTGATTTTTCTCTTTACTTTCACGTCTTTCTTCAGAATGTAGAACTTTAAAAGTGAAAGAAACAAAGATTTTAGGTTAGATTCTTTCATAGTTTGTGTTTCAGTATAGTAATAATATGTCGATGTGAGTGTACAGAATTTCTATTTAATATCTAATGTGAATCAAATGCTTCTACTGCTTATAATATACCATTTTTATAGTGTTTCATTGTTTCGCGCTTTGAACTCCTTAAATTATGATTGGGAAATAACAATTTTAGATAATTTTAAAATATTAAGTTAATTAATATGCAACTGTCTTTTTAATTCATTTTTATTGATAAGTGTTTTCCTCAATATAATGGGTTATACTCATAATTAACTTCAATAATTTGAATTAATAATGATGTAAGTAAACCATAAATATGTTATTTAATCTTCTTCAGCAGCATTTACATACTAAAAGGATTAGATTATATTTAATAAAATTTAATTCTGCAGTGAATTAAACACACGTTAAAATTTCTAATTATTAAATATTTTCGTAACAACTGCACACTTTTCGTGACACTGTATTTCGTTTCGTACAACTTTTCGTTACAATTTATTATTTAACATTAAATAAAAACATTCATGTGCGTATTTGATGTCTTGTAGTACCCAAAATATTGATTTGCTCATAAACTGATATACTGCAGAAATTAGTTATATTTTAAGTTGTTATAAAATGATAATGTACTTTAAGCTTTCTTTATCAATGATTTCAATTTTTCAATAATTCTGAAGTATATATCATTATTTACTTTAGATTAATAAATTAAAAATATATAATGTGACGCTGTAAACAACAAACAAATGCCTATCAGGAGGTTAAACTCCATTATCCTATTGCATTTTTAAACGTAAATTTAAATCAATGAAATTTTGTTTCATACTCTCCAATCTGTAGCGTTATAAATATTTAAAATAAATACAATGAAACCAAAAATGGAAAAATCTTTGCATCTGATTGCTTACTTTTTTCAATATTTAGAGAATTTTTAAGGTTACTTAATTCTTTCAACACTATTTATTTGTGAGTGTAAAGTAACACTTCTTTTTGAACGTTTGAATCTGGGGAAACAATTAATTTTGAACGGAAACTCTAAAAAAATATGGAAGTCGATACAGAATAAGAGAAAGGGACTGAGAACTATCCTTTAGATTTTAAAGAAATTGTGTACTCTTATTTTATCGACAACTCTCATATTGTTGCATATTATAAAATACTATGAAAGAAGAGCCTCCCTTCCTGTATTTAATTTAATACATTATATTTGAATTAGCCTTTACAAAATGCATTAGGTATTTAAAAATTTGTTTTCATTTGTAACAAAATCTCTTTTTAAATCTATAACTCATGACTGTATTAGCAAAAATTGTAAAATTTAATTTTCCTCTAATTATTATTAGGAGATTCCCAGACTACTAAAATAATGGAAATAGAAAGCTGTGACATATTTCTGTCTATGAATATATATATATATATATATAGTCTAGAATTCTATAAATATGGTTTTTCGTACAATATACAAGAAACAACAATGTTTCTTCTAAAATTATAAACAAAAATGAAATAAAATAAAGCACATTTTATTAATTCTTAAGTACATTAAAATTTCCAAAATTTTTACTTCTTGATTGAAAATTAAAAGATTAAATATGGAATATATTTATTAATAATAACTAACAATAAAATTTATAATAGCTTTCGAATTTCTTATTTTCAAATGATTTTAAAGAGGAAACCAATGTCATTGTAATAAAAAATATATATTATAAAAATGAATACATGTAACTTTTTCTTTATTTTTATGCATAAATAAAGACGAATTATATGCAGAGTAATGCAATAATTTTGTTTCTCATAGATTCCAAATATTACAGTGAAAATTTAATTTTATATGTTATACCTTAGTCTTCTGAATTCACAGAACATATTTTTCAAAAAATATTCTTCAATATACATGAGTTTTTTTTTTTTTTTATTTAAAAAAAAACATTTTTAAATCCAGTGACAGCCGATAATTTGAATCAGATTTATTATGTTTATGTTCCTCACATCTTCTATGAGACAATTAATACAAAAAAGAAGTTCTAAAAAAATAAATCTCAACCATTATTTGTTTGTGACACTGAATAATTTGGAAAATGCTAAGAGTATAATATACTGTCATAGCCCAAAATAAAGTATAGAAACCTTCATTGCGAAATGTCTCAAAGTCAAATAAACCCTTCACACATAACAGTTAAAAATTTTAAGAAATCAGAATGTTCTTAAATACAATATATTATATAAAGCTTTCCATATCATAATTTTATATTTGAATACAGATTCTGTAGAACATTTTATTTCTTATTTTAATGGAAAAAATATATTTCACACAAAATGTTTTGAAATTTTCTTTCCCAATAGTGCTAGTGGCTGCAGTAGCTTGGTGGTCTAGGTCACAGATTTACAGCATTCTTTTTATCGAGCCATGACTTCGAGCATTTATGCCATTAAACACCCTCCATATATAGGTGCTGATATTTGTCGGTAGTTAAATCTGGTTGAGGTTGGTTGTGGTGTAGAAGTTTGAAAAGGGAAGAGCAAGCACAGGTGTCATCTTCGTCACTTAATATAGTTTGAAAATATGTACTCCCCCACCAATAGCACTCGTGTTGCTTCTCCTTAATATAAACAACCACACCCAATAGTACTAAATGTTTCACGGACAGGAGTGAAAACTAAGCAGCTGAATATAATATTACTGAACATTTCTGGTTTTTACTTATTGGATTTGAAATAAAATCGAGATGTGCTGAATTAAACTGATTTCTGATTAATACTGTAACTAAAATACTTATTAAATTGTATGTCTTTTAGAACATCATTTTAACAATATAGGGATTGCTTTGGACATTTGTTGTAATATACAAAACAAAAAAAAAATTTAATTAAGATTTAGTGTAGGATAAAATTGCCATTTTCATAACATGGGGTCTAAATATCAGTGAGTTTTGAAAATGATATTTCATACATGGAATAATGAAAAAAAAAAAAATTCTTGTTAATCATAATGGAACTTGAAAGTATTAAGTCATTTACTCTCATAAATGAATATGTATTGAAAAGAAATTTGAAATAACTTTATCCTTATTGCCAGTGAGAGGTGAAGACTCTAGATATTATATGTAATGCTAATGAATCTATTATAACTTTTAATAAAAACAGATCGAAATAGCAATTTAAACTAAGAAAATTTAGTCACTTGTTTAGAAAAAATGTTTGATGATTGATTTTTTTTATGAAATTTTCAATTAGTACAGGCGTACTAAGAAAGTTAATAAATGAATATTTTTATCCTGCATTTTCCTTGTGGAGGAAAAGTTCATTTGGAGCATTATGAGAAGTATTTGAAATAATAAATATTCATATAGTCTCTATAAATAATTTTTATTCAACATAACTAGTACAATTTTCATTGAAAATAAACAACTTTGACGAAAATGATTTAAAAGTACAACAAAAAATCAATTGCATATAGCCATATACATGACACATTTATTTGCAACAAATAAAAGTATTAACATTACTAAAACCCAAATTATATATTTTTTTTATTTCAATAAATTGCGATATCGGAATGAAACACTTCACATAAATACCAAATAATTTATAAATTCTGTAACTGAATAGAAATTTGAAATTCAATAAGGTTTGCCATCCATGACCATTACACATTTGAATTTTAAGCAGTGAAATACTTCTTAATTTAATGGTTCTTTAAATTCATAATTAAAAATAATTTTGTATAATAATAACAAACTTAAAATGTTTAGAATAAAAGTGACATAATAATCTCGTGAAGGAAAACTAAATTCTCACATTTTATTCATTTTCATTAAATACTAAATTGGTTATTCATGGTTAATCATTTTTTTGCTCACAGTAATATTTCGGTGTTTTTCGTGTTGTAGGTTCTTAGTTTCATTTCTGAAGATTCATTCACTACCAGATACACAAACTTTAGTGGCTAAAGTTTTTATTTTTTTTGTTACAGCCACACAACACACACAATTAATACAATATTTAAAATTCACTAATACTAAACATTTGGCTGTTGTTTCATGCCATTTTGTTCGTCATGCGACCGGTCATAGCCGCCATTCTTCCTCCTCTGTTATTGTTCCGTCTCCTTATATCGATGGCAGGGCCACCTATATTGTTTTTTTTAGTCCGGTGAATCTTACACGCCCCACCAACGGAAGCACATGCGTCATATTTAATGACCAAGTGCTAAAAGAAAGAGGTTAGTCACACACTCACGAAAGAGTCCTAATTCAGAAACAAAATATCTAAACCTTAGTTGAGGAGAGTGCACTATCTAAATTAAAAAAAAACACATGAGGCATGACTTAAATATGATCATTAATGCACAAATATAATGAAAATAAGGCAATAACATAAGGTTATATAATCACGAATATATATAATAAGACTATTATTTTGACACTAATTTTCTAAATATATACACAAATAGGACTATGCTTTAATACTGAAATAAGTACTACAAAGAACTCAGGTTAATCATCAAAAGGCAAGCGAGAGAGAGCGTCAGCATTGCCATGGTTTTTCCCTTTACGGTATATAATCCGTAAATCATAACGTTGCAAGGCTAGGGCCCAACGAGCTAATTTTGTACCATTTGGTAATCCTTTGGTCAAAAATGTGAGTGGGTTGTGATCAGACACAACCTGTATTTGAGATCCGAAGATCCAACAGTCAAACTTTTTCAATGCACTTAGCACGGCATAGGCCTCTCGTTCTATTGTTGACCAGTTCATTTGGTATTTGGTTAATTTCTTACTGTAGAATGAAATTGGGTGTTCCATTCCCTTTTCATCGTTCTGTGCAAGGCATGCGCCGACTATAGTAGCAGAAGCATTTGTATACAGCTGAAACGGGCGGTTCAACACAGGGGTATAGAGAGTAGGCATTTCGATTAAGCTTTTCTTCAAACATTGGAAAGATTCTTCAGCTGTGTCATCCCAAGGAATTTTATTAGAAATATTTTTCTTAGTTAAATTTGTCAAGGACAAAACAATAGAAGAAAAATTCTTAATATAGTCACGATAATAGCTTGATAAGCCAAGCAGTCCTCGTAACTGTTTTTTGGTCGTTGGTTTCAATAACTTTGACATAGTTTCCATCTTTTGAGGATCTGGAGCATGTTTTCCAGAACCCACCACGTGACCTAGAAATTTAACTTGGCTCTTTCCGAAATCACACTTCTCTAAATTTACAGTTAGTCCAACTTCTCTCAAAGTCTTAAAAACATTTCCCAAATGTTGCATGTGATCTGACCATGTTTCTGAAAATACTGCCACATCGTCTATGTAGGATCTACAGTACTTTTGATGGGGATTCAACACTTGATCCATAGATTTTTGAAATGTACTTCCTGCATTCTTCATTCCTAAAGGTAGGACTTTCCACTGATAATGTCCAGAATGAGTAACGAAAGCAGTAAAATGTTTTGAGTTTTCTTCCATAGGGATTTGCCAGTATCCCTTCATGAGGTCTAAGACCGATATAAAATGAGCTTTGCCTATCTCGTATATTAAATCCGTTGCATGTTTCATGGGATATGCATCAGGAATAGTAAAACTATTCAAAAGTCTAAAGTCTATGCACAATCTAATGCTTCCATCTTTTTTCGCCACGCACACCACCGGGTGCGCCCAATCACTATCACTATGTTCAATCAAGTCCATATCCAGCAGCTCTTTAATTTGACGTTCGACTTCTTTTTGAAGAGCAATAGGAACTCTATATGGTTGTAATCTTTTAGGTGAACTGTCTGCCGTAACTTTAACAGAATGACCTTTCACTTTAGCTTTTCCAGGACGATTCCGAAATATGTCTTCATATCGTCGTATCAAATTTCTTAACTGGTATTTCTGTTGGGCATTTAAAACATTAGGCATTTGATTCAACTTGATATCCATGTTAGGTTGAGTTTCCTTATCTGTGGGAGCATAATGCAATTCACCAAAATCGGTATCTTGATCAAATATTACCCCAACATGATCAACTCTTGAGATATAAGGCCTTAGCTTATTTATATGTAATTCTCTAGTACTACCGTCTTCCATTTGAACTAAACAAGAGTGGGGTCTAGTGAGCTGTACTACCTTGGCTGGTCCTATCCAAGTATTAAGCAATTTATGCGTAGATGAAGGAATAAGGATTACTTCATCTCCAACAGAAAAACTTTTTTCTCGTGATCTCAAATTATAGTGTGAAGTCATACGTTCCTGATTTTTAGCACTGTTTTCCGATGCTATTTCGTGTGCATCTTGCAACTTCTTTTGCAGTTGTTTCAAGTATTCTTCAACAGAACGTGCAGCACTAGTAGGGATTTCTCTTTCTCCTGTCCAAAATTCTTTTAAAATGGTCATCGGTCCAGATGGTAGTCTTCCATAAACTAATTGGTATGGTGATACACCAGTAAGTGCATGAGGTATTTCTCTATAAGCAAAAAGCAAATATGGGAGATGGACATCCCACTCATTTCCATGCTCTTGAATATTTGTGTTTAACATGTCTTTCAAAGTTCTATTCCAACGTTCAACTGCTCCCATACTCTCAGGATGACCTGGAGTAGAAAACCTAGGAGATACACCCAGCACTTCTTGAAAGGCTTGAGTCAATTGTGCTGTAAAATTGGTACCTTGGTCTGTGCATATTGTCTTTGGGAACCCAGTTTGACAGAAAATTTTCATCAGCACCTCGCAAGTAGTTTTTGCAGTAATGTTCTTTGTTAGTATGGCTTCCGCCCATCTTGAGCACAGATCAATGGCACATACAATATATAAATGCCTTCTTCTTGATCGAGGTTCTAACGGTCCGATGCAATCCACGCTCCAGACTTCGAATGGATTATTAGGTCTTACAATGGGCTGGATCGGAATCCTATCTCTGTATGTTACAGTCCTTCGTAACTGACAAGGTTTGCACGCTTCGCAATATGTCTTCACATACCTCTTTAACGAAGGCCAGAAAAAGGAATATTTAATGCGTTGCTTTGTTTTTTGTTCTCCTAAATGTCCAGCTAACGGAATTTCATGAGCCATTTGTAGAATTTCCTTTCTTTTACACGCAGGTAGGACAACTTGCTTGATTGACTCCCCACAAACAACGTCATTATGCACTAGCAGATCATCTATTATTTCATATGCTTTTTCTTTGTTATTTGCTTGTTCCCAGACGCTTATTAATGTTTCATCTTCTTTCTGAAGTTTTATAAAAGTCCTTCGGGTCTCACTGTTAAGATTGGATCTCACTTCATTTTCAATGTTGACTGTGTCTGTCGATACTCTTATGTCAGAGCATGACTCCTCTTCAAATGCTTGGACTTCACAGACGGTTGAATTCTTAACCTCATCCAGTTGGACTTCATGAACAATGACTTCCCTTGCATTCGCACTGCATAACTGTATGTTTTCCAAAAGGGCTTCATATGCGGTTTGACAAACTAACATGTCGTTCACTAGTTTCTTTGAAACGGCACATGTAATTGGTATTGCATCATGCCATCCATCATCGATCTTTATATTAAATGTTCTTAGGGGAGCGACTTCACTATCCCCAAAAGCTGATATTAACTTGATCTTCCCTTCTCCGGTACTCTCAATGTCTTTAACTAAATCAGCTCGCACCACAGAGATTTGTGCTCCCGAGTCTACCGTTCCATCCAATACGACATCTAAACACTTCACTTTTATAACCTTCAATTTATCAATATTCTCTGCCAGAAATTTACACGTTGATTCAGGAACATCTATTTTCGCTGTTACGATATTCTTAGTGGTATCTTCAGCTTGCACTGCATTACTTTGGGCTTTGACTGGTGAGGAAAACTTGTTATTTTGCGAGTTTTGCTTATTTAAATGTTTATCTAGGCATGCTCTTGAGAAATGACCTTCTTTGCCACAAGTGTAACATGTAGGTGTAATCCGGGTTTGATTATAATGCGCTTGATAACTGTTGTCATTGGAATGGTTATTGTATTTGTAATTGGCCATCCCCTTTTTATTTCTTACGTCTCTCCCTTCCAACTGATGTAGAGAGCTCCGAGTATTCAAAGGAAGGGTCTTACAATAAGATTTCTCTTTATTAATAAATGACACTGCAGGCCGTTTGGTTTTTCCATGGACATCCTCATATTCATCAAGTTTTTCAACCAGCACCTTTGGAGTTTTTATTTTTGCCCATTCATCAATAAAGTGTTCGCGAATCTCGGTTGGCACCTTCTTCTTCATTTGATCTGCTATGAGGAGATCTTTAAGGTCGTCGAAGGTTTGAATATCTAGGCCCTTAAGCCATTCTTCACAAAAATTTCTTATCTCAAAATAATAATCTCTCCACGTACCATCGGGATTCTTTTGGTGTTTCACGAACAGCTGGCGGAATTTCTCGGGACTCAACTTGAATCGTTGAAGTAATAGCCCTTTTACAAATTCGTAATCAGCGGCATCCTTTTCTGGTTCACGAGCAATAAAACCTACAATATCCGAAGGTAGAATACTTATCAGATGTATCACCAAATACACCTTTGGCAAATTCAAAATTTTTGCTTGACGTTCAAATGATACCAGGAATAAACTAATATCGTCAGATTTTGAGTCAAACATCGGAATCAGTTTATGTAAATCAATCTTGAATGGTCTTGTTTCTTTCGATTCGTTTTCCCTTCCTCCTCCTTTCAACTCGATTCGTTTCATCTGGAGTTCGAAATCCATTTCGTCCTTCCGCTTCCTTTCCTGCATTTCCATCTCTACTTTTCTTTTGCGTTCCTCTATAATAGTGTTTAATTGTTCTCTACAAAACTCCTCGTCGAAGTTTTTATTATTCAAGATAGCCTCTCTTAACTCAAACACTTTTAAACTAAGGACATCTTCAACCCCCATTTCCGTAGCCATAATCTGCAAGTCTGCTTTTAATCCCTTTCCTAAAAAGGCCATCTCGCACCTTATTATATTTATCCTAAATCAATCTAATAACACTCTAATTCAAAAAGTAAAAATATGCTTAATTAATCAAGGTTGGTTTTATATCTAAAAAAAGCAATTGTTTCGTAATTCTTTACCATAAAATTTACAAATTTATACCTTGAATGCTAACTTTGCATATGACATAGAACAAAATGAAAAATTCAACCAAATAAATTATTACTACAATAATAATAAAGTATTTGCCACTTATCTTAATTTCTTAGAATTTGTACTCCTAAAGATTTTTATAAAAAAAAAAAATAATATCACAACAATAAAAAAAAAATATCTTCATTCATATCACATTCACAATATATATCAAATAAAAAAAATACCATCAATCTTTGAACAGAAAATAATAATAAAAAAGAAAAATCATCACTATGATTTAAAACACATTTGAATATCTGACTCATCAAGTATACTCAAAATAAAAGTTCTACTTAGCAGATACAATAATCCTTAATAGTATTCAAAAAGAAAAAAAAACAGTTATACTTATTCCATCAATAAATTACTCGCATGAAATCGAACATTCAACATACAACCTTGAACTGTCTCTATTCTCCTATTTTATTTACTTTTGCGTACTTAGCAATGAGTCATAGCTAAAAGTAATACAAGCACAGAAAAGAAATGGATCTCTCTCTTTTTTTTTTTTTTCAAACCACTAAATATTATGTAACTTTAATAAAAAAAAAAGACAAATATTTTTCAACATATAAATGCATATTTCACACCAAAAAATTTATACACTTTAAATTTAATATTCTGCTTAATTCGGAAAATAGATAATGACATTTAATTTAATTCAGTTAAGTATTTTAATACCATAAATAATCCATCAATTCTACGCATGAGTTATAAATACTCTTGCTTTCTTTTCCAGTTAATGCTACCTAACTCAACAAAATTTTATACTTTCGCAACAATTATATGAACTGATGTTCAATTAAAAAATATAGTTATAATCTAACATTTCATAAAGTTTCAGATTAAACACAAACAATACCTGAACTGATGTTCAATAAAAACAGAATAAATATATATACCAATATTTCAAAACGTTTCTGATGAAACCAAAACAAAACAAAATATATCTGATATGATGTTCATTTGAATCAAGGTATCTTAATATTTCACAATAGTTTCGGATGAAACATAAATAAAAAAGATCTTTTCAATCTCTTGGAACAGATGATATAATTAGAACAGGACGTTCTCAATTTAAATCAGTAAAGAAAAAATGTTTTCTATTGCAGAAAATCAAAATATTTCTCACACTAAGAATTCGGATGAATCAGCATAAATAAGTTAGACTGTAACTTATTTTATTTTTACTACAATAACATATCATCTATTCCAAAACAAAACTACAGCTATTAATAATGCACTCTCTTTACATTATAATACAACCAATAATAATTTTAATTTGTGAGTGTGGACTCCCTCTTACCTGGATTTGACGAAATCTTCATCCTGTCAACTGCGCCAGTAATATTTCGGTGTTTTTCGTGTTGTAGGTTCTTAGTTTCATTTCTGAAGATTCATTCACTACCAGATACACAAACTTTAGTGGCTAAAGTTTTTATTTTTTTTTTGTTACAGCCACACAACACACACAATTAATACAATATTTAAAATTCACTAATACTAAACATTTGGCTGTTGTTTCATGCCATTTTGTTCGTCATGCGACCGGTCATAGCAGCCATTCTTCCTCCTCTGTTATTGTTCCGTCTCCTTATATCGATGGCAGCGCCACCTATATTGTTTTTTTGTTTTTTTTTTTAGTCCGGTGAATCTTACACTCACCGTGAGCCAATTCTTTGTCAGGGGAGTTAAGATGCATCACACGACTTGACAATCCATTATATCATCTTATGCTTATAGATAAAATTTGGTAAATAGACTTAAGGATAAAATCTGCTTTACTTAAAAGATGAAAATGAATAATTAATCATGCAGTTAAATTATTAAGCTTACGATAGTTTAATTAAATACCCATTTAGAATAGAATGGAATGGTATTATGTACGAAAGGGCAATCGCTATAGGAAGATCCTAAAGATACCAAAGAGTCTCTTTTGATAAAAATGGTCACCTACAGTTGTTAGCACTGAGAGCAGATTAACTTCAATTTTGGATTTGGCTGTTCTCTCTGCTTGCTAGATAGAGTTCTAGCGTATGTTTAATAATATTTTTAATAGAATTTTGTTTATAGATGTAATTAAAAAATTTAATTATTTAATTATGAATGTAAAGTAATATATACTACAGCACATGAACATACTTATTATTAATGAAACTCATGAGCCTGTTTGGATTTAGTTAGTATCTTAATGTTTGGCATAAAATTTGTCTGATAGCAACAGTCTTCTTCAAATTTGAAACAGTATTTAGCGACCTTATTTTGCTTTTAAATAATTAAAGAAAATGCATATAAACATCTGTAAGTTGTTCAAAAGTAACATATATAAATTTTAAGCAAATATTTGTAGCTGGGTAATGTTCATATGGTAATAAACGCCAGAAATTCATTACGTCAAAAGTATTTTGATCTAAACAAAGCTTTTAAAACTTTATTTTTAAGAATAAATCTGTTTTCAAAACAATCAGCTCTATTTGTATGCTATTTTGAATTATGTTTTTTTGTGTTATTTGCATTATGTTTTATTCTCTAGATGAAAATTGGTTTCTTAAAAAAAAAAAAGAGATAATGCATTTCTTCTTTTGCAAAATTATGAAAACTACTTTCAAATGTTCCTTTCAATATCTTGAATTTTTATGTATTTTTCATAAAATAGCTATTATTCTCAACGCATTTAGTCACCTCTTTCAAGAATGGAAATAAACACATACTTTAATTTCGTTTCAAAAATAATAGAGGAATATCGAAAAAACATAGAAATATAGAAATTAAAAAAAAAAAATCACAGTTCTGTACATCGTACCACATGAAATGAGAAAAATAAGAATCAAAAGCACACCCAAATAGAAAACATTCTTGCAAAAACTCTTCATCAAGATTTGAAACCATGGTAGTTCTCTGAGAAATGACAGAAGCGCCACATGTAATCGTCCAATGCACCACGTTTGTTGAATGCGCCACGCTTTGACCATCCTTAGGTTAAATACGTGAAATTAATAAATTTATTGTGGTGATTCATCACGATGAAATAAATAATTAATATGAATATAGTCAAAGAGAAAGAAAAATAGAGAATTTCAAGGAAATATGAAATCAAATGAAATTTAACAGTAAAGGAATTCTAAATGCTTAAAAGTATAAAAAAAAATTGATATGTTCGAAAACAATAAGATTATCAGAAAAAACTATCTGGTAGTGGTTATTTTAATGATATTCTGAAAATGTTTGAATATTAATAAAACGTACGAATATATTTCATATGTCGATATCATTATCATCATCAATTTTCGTAACATAACACAGGTAAAAGAGGCCATAACAACTACATGTTATTTAATTCGGCTTAGCCTTGCTTCTCAGGCAATAATTCAATTCAACATTCCAAAATATTTCCTCTTTAATATTACTTACTGTTAAATATTTTGTCTAATATATGCACAAAAAAATAACGTGTGTTTGTTTCAAAATATGAAAACCTAACATATTTTCAAGAAAATTAAAATAATAGTTTAACTGTTTTCTGAAAATATTAGTCACTTTCTTCAATCACTTTTTGAAAATTGTGATTATTTATAGTTGTAAAGTATTTATGTAAATTCATATAAATGCTCACATTATAAATAGATGTATGGAGTATTCCTGAACTTATACTGAAATGAAAAAAACGTCATTTTTCTGTATAATATTCATAAATATTTTCTACAAAATATGTTTATATCCCTTCCATTTGTATGTCCCTTACATTTTTGTTCACTGGTATACAATTTTATGGTATTCCAAGATTACAAATATGTTTATTAGATATATCTGCAGATATCGTTATAAGAACCCCAGATGTTTGCTTTCTATTTTCTCTCACTTTACGTTGTATAAAAATGTAAGTATTCATAAAAACTAGGCATTTCTGAATTTATTTTAAAAACCAATAGATGTCTTTATTTCTTTTCCATCTAATATTTTATTTCTCTTCATGTCAGGACATTTTCCGGAGAGTGAATGCCTCGAATAAGAATTTCGTTTCCGGTGGCATACACTTAAACATACCAAGTTCAGTAAATTTTGACGTAGCGTTTTCTACATCCCTTTTCTCGAAACAGACTTGAGAGTATCAAAACCATAAATCTTGTTCTTCCGACATCTTATTTTTATTTCCTATTAGAACTTTCCTTTTCGTAGAAGTATTTTAGAGTATATTTGAAGTTCTGAGTGCGCAGTGTTAAAATAAAAGGCAACTATTTTTGCTTGCTTCTGTTTGATTTTTGGAGAGCTGTGTTGTCTCTAGTGTGAGTTTGTTTCTACAGATTGTCAAATAGTTTCTGTTTTAAAGATTGAATATAGATACTATTGCGTTCTACAGATATAGGTAATATTACTCATTTTTGATGTATAATGTTATCACTTGAAGATTATAATTAATCACATATTGTAATAAAACAAATATATGAAAAATTATATTTGTTCGAAAACAATTCCTTAAAAAACAAAATAAATATACAATTATTTTATTTTTATTCTAATATATTACTTTTACTATATGATTAATTTCTGTAATTCCTTTATGTTTCTGAAAGCCTTATCATGATACCAAAACTCCATGATCTCCCATATGTCATTAGTTTTCAAGGAAACATTTCTCGGAATACTGCTCATTATACGACTTAAGATATTCCCTAGAATACGAAAATAGTCCCTATATATATGCTAATACACACAAGAAACCCACTATATATATATATATATATATATATATATATATATATATATATATAT
>BMAW01046238.1:98334-111673 GCA_019974015.1 Nephila pilipes | reverse complement strand
TTAAGACTTATTTTAAAATTCTCACTATTTAATAATCATAAATAATTTTTAAAATAGAAAAAAAAAAAATCTATATTATTATGAGTTAGGATAAATAAAAGACTATCACACAATACTACATACTTTTGCCACACTGTGTCTATACTTTTACCATAATGGGTTCTTATAATTCAGAAATATAAAAACTTACCGTTTCTTACACTAAATTGAAAGTTTAATTAAGATTTAAACATAGATATAAAATGTGATACATATTATATAAAAAATATTTAACATAAATAAATATAATATTAAATATAAATTAACAAAAACACAAGTTTTGCTTTTATTATTATTAAATGATTATTACGTATGACTATTCCTAAAAAAATATAGTTTCTTAGGTATTGAATATTTAATTTCAATTGAAAAAGCTTACAAGATTTCCAAGTTCACCGAAGACCAAACAAACAGAATTGTACATGATTTTGTTAAAATGATATACTTTCCTATTTTCACCTTACAGTGCTCCTATTTACAATTCAACGTTAATAGGATTTAAACTTGGGTATAACACATGGATCAATAAGTCCCGAGACTAACATAGAAAACAAAAAAAAATTTTGCAAAATTTTTTTTTATTCATCAACATAATCACCTTTTAGGGTGATACAATCGTTCCAACGCTTTTTCAATTTTTCAATACCATGTTTATGAAAAAAATTACCTTTCGCTTCAAAATAAGCTTCAGTTTCAGCGATGACCTCCTCATTTGAGCCAAATCTTTTCCCCTGGAGCATTTTTTTAAGATCAGCAAAGAGCCAGTAGTCACTGGGGGCTAAATCTGGCGAGTATGGGGGGTGGGGAAGCAGATCAAAGCCCAATTCGTTCAATTTTGCCATTGTTTTCATCGACTTGTGGCAGGGTGCATTGTCTTGGTGAAAAAGGATTTTTTTTTCTCTGCATGTGCGGTCGGTTTTTTTTTGCGATTTCCTCCTTAAACGCACCAGCAAGTCAATATAATAATCACTGTTGATCGATTTACCTTTTTCGAGGTAGTCAATGAAACTCACGCCATGCGTATCCCAAAAAACTGACGCCATGACTTTGCCAGCTGACTGCTGCGTTTTCGGACGCTTCGGGCGGCTTTCGCCAGCTGTGCGCCACTCAGATGACTGCCGCTTCGACTCTGGAGTGTAGTGATGTATCCATAATTCGTCCATGGTCACGTAACGACGCAAGAAATCTTTTTTGTTGCGAGTAAATATGATAACAAAGCTTTCTGAATCATCGACTCGTTGCTGTTTTTGTTCCATCGAAAGCAATCGCGGCACCCACTTGAAAAACCTTTTCATGCTCAACTTTTCATGAAGGATTACACTTCCATATGAATCTGTGTCATCTCAGCAATCTCACGGAGCTTCACTCTACGCTTTCATTATAATTTTTGTCACTTCACTCACATTTTCCGGTGTAACGGCTTCCACAGGTCTACCCGAGCGTTCCGCGTCATTTGTGTCGGTACGACCACGTTTAAACTCGGCAAACCACCGACAAATCGTTGCTTTTGATGGACAAGAGTCCGGGTAACATTTTTCAATCCATTGTTTCGCTTGCACGGTGTTTTTACCCATTAAAAAACAATGTTTTATCAGAACACGAAACTCGGTTTTTTTCCATTTTTTAAACGAACTACAAAACGACTTTACTCCAACCTCGATAACTCAGCTGTTTCTGGTCCGATCGACTTAAAATTTTGACACGTTTCAAGCAAAGGTTAGTACTCTAGAAAGACCTGGTTACTGGTTTACTACGAGCGCCATCTCTGGGTTAGTCTCGGAACTTATTGATCCATGTGTTAACTGAAATGTATATTTTCTAAAAACACGATGTTTCTATTGAATATTACTCACAAACATTTTAAATTAACTTCAAACTTTTAGAAAATTTAATCAATTCTTAATTGAATTTAGATAGTGTTCAGATGGCAAGTTGTTACTCAGTAAAATAATGTAATAATTTCTTGTATATTTGTTTGACTCCATAAATTGAAAATTTTAATAATAATTGAAATAAACTTTTCTGATTGAATGTAAAATGTCATGAAATTTCATTTTTGTAAGCTTAGAATTTTAGCTAGCTTCTCAATCAATACATTCCCTAGAAATTATGCTTCTGATGCATTTACTTTTTTTTTTCACACAAATATATGCATCAAGAAGTATACAACTATGTATTTGGAAAAAAATTGGCTAATTTTCCTCCTGAATCTCTTATTAGTAAACATATTTAAAATATTTAAGACTTATTTTAAAATTCTAACTACATAATACTGTCAAAAATGGATGCAATCATGAACAATTTTTAAAGTAGAAAAAAAAAAAAAAAAAAGATCAATATCATTATGAGTTAGGATAGTTAGAAGAGACTATCTCACAATACCATATACTTTTGCCACACTGTGTCCATACTTTTACCATAATGGGTTCTTATAATTCAGAATTATAAAAACTTACAGTTTCTTACACTAAATTGAAAGTTTAATTAGGATTTAAACATAGATATAAAATGTGATACATATTATGCAAAAAATATTTAACATAAATAAAAATAACATTAAATATAAATTAACAAAAGCACAAGTTTTGCTTTTATTATTATTAAATGATTATTAAACATGACAATTTTTAAAAAGAATATATTTTATTAAATATTGAATGCTTAATTTCATTTGAAAAAGCTAACGAGATTTCCAAGTTCACTGAAGACCAACCAAACAAAATTGTACATGATTTTTTTAAAATGTTATACTTTCCAATTTTCAGCTTAAAATGCTCGTAAATACAATTTCACATTAATTCGCTTTCATTAAATATATAAAAACGAAATATATCATGTGTCTGATGAATATTACATTCAAACATATTAATATAAATATTTAAGACTTTTTGAAAATTTAATCAATTCTTAATTGAATAAGATATTTTTCAGATGGAAAGGTGTTACTCTTTAAAAGAATGTTATAATCTTTTTTTTTTTTTTTTTTGTTACGGATTTTATGTTTTTTTTTCTGGATGAATTGAAAATTTTTGTATTATATCAATAAGACAGACGAATCGGGGATTTGCTATTTGTTTCTTTATTGTAATTATTTAGAAAATAGCCAATAGTTCAAAAGTAGATGGATATGGTAACCTAGAAAAATCCGATAGTCTACACTTTGTAGGAATAAGCACTGCCATTCCAAAGTGGTATTACACATCCGGTCTAAATCGTTCCCATTATCTACATCACTTAAATAATTTACCAGCATCCATTTCATTGTTGCCACTTAGGAATACGAGCATTACTTGTTGTAATTCGTTCCTATTTTACGTCACTTCATTAAAATTCTGTTAAAAGCATACTTTTTCTGTTAACCAATCAATTGCCGTACAGTGCTCTGAAAAAGAAGCTACATACAACTCAACTTTCTTCAAAATTTTCTAAACATTTTATGAACTGACTGTGTTGCAGTGTGTTACACCTGAATCTTATGAAGTTATTTTTTTTAATGTGGTTTGTTTTGATACTCTTTTTTATAAAATAATGTCTGAAGAGAAGCCTCCTGCTGTAATTGGCCGTGGTGGAAGAGGGGCTATGTTGCTTGCAGCTCTGCAAAATCAGCCTCGTCGCCCTGGTCAGAGTGCTGTACCTGCTGATGAATCCTCACAACCTAAAATTTTAGGTCGGGGATCTGTTCTATCCCTTCTTGCTCAAGGTAGAGGAAGAGGAATATTACAACAACCAAGTCCCGATCCTATTGTATCAGATCCACCTCAACGTGTTGGTCGTGGTCGTGGCTTAGCATTGCTGAATATTTTGTCTGAGGCCAGAGCTAAGCCTGCAACATCTAGCTGCGCGCCTCCCGTAGAGAGATCTGAAACCTCTCCTAGTGAACCTTATGTTCCATCTTTGGAAAGAGAATCACTAGTCCTACCAACTTCTGAGTTTGAAAAACTTTCAATTAATAAGCAAAAAGGAACAACTGGTGAACCCATTTCTCTCGAAGTTAACTACGTTCACTTAAAGACTTTCAAAGACAAAGGAATTCATGAATATCACGTGGATTTTATGCCTTTAGTTGATAGTAAGAATATGAAATTTCGCCTTATGAATGATCCTATTGTGAAGGAAGTAATTGGCAGTGTAAAAATGTTTGATGGTAGCACATTATATTTACCAATCAATTTAACAAGTCCAACAAACATTAAAGTGGAATTGCCGACGGATAAATCTATTGTTACAGTTTGTATTAAATTTGTAAAAGATCTCAAATTGGGTGAATGCAAGCACTTGATTAACTTATTGTTCCGCAAAGCTATGCGAATATTAAGGATGACACAGGTAAGTTTAAATTTTTGTATATTTAGTTTTAATGTCAGAAAGTTGTTCCAAATTTACTTCCAATATTAGTATTAGAAATTTTATTGGCTAATGTGCAATATTTCTTAGGCTTAAGAATAAAAAAAGTACGTCTAATTCTATTTTGAAAGTATGAGCTCAGTCGTTAAATGCTATTGTATAAGCTAGGAGTTATTTCAGTTTTTATCATAAAACATAAAAATTATCATTTAAAACTGTAAAGTGACTTCTGGCTCGCCCTGTGCTTGTATGTTATATCTCATATCTTGTTTGAAAGATTGCATGTTTAAAAAAAAAGAATTGTAATAGGTATGTTTAAATGCATTAATTTTTATATTTGTGAAAATATTTTTGCCATTTATTAATGAGAAATTCCAGATATTTCACTTAAAAATCACTTGTAAAAAATTCTTAGGCATTTAGCTCCAAAGATCAAACTGGGTGGATTATCTAGCAAAGTAAATTAAGTTTATGCATGAGAATTATCTTGTTGAAAATTAGTTTAGTTCCACTATTTCGCATGATTTTGAAATCCATTCTAATTGGTGAGTTTTTCAGAGAAAGTTAAATTAAAAAATTTAAAAGAAATTTACTAACCTAATATTCCCATGGATCCATAGTATGAAGTGGATATATCTAATATAATCCTGGTTGAGGTGTCTGAAAACATCAATTTTTCCTCTCATTAATCATTTTACATGATTGTATCTTAATTTCACTCTTAATTCATACATACCTTCCAAAATCTTGTGACTTGGATGAATATCGCACCTAAAAACAAATCTCTTTCAACAGAACATGTAACAAAATTCCCTATTATTCTGCAGTACCTTTTATATCCATCAATCATTCATTTCCTTAAAGCATTTGCATGGTATTGTACCATTGTGCACATTAAAATGGATATTTCTTTCGACAAAATATACTAATCCACAAAATGAATTTTCATTTCATCCATAACAAACTCGTTTTCATTCACCTTCCAAACGAAATATCTTTCAATAAATCATTATGATCCACATCTGGGTTTTCATTGCACCCCTGACAAACTCTTTCATATGCCTTCCAAACCACGATCTCTTTTCCCCAAACAAAATCACTTATATTCTAATAGTTTGGGAAAAACAATGAATACCTTCTAATGCACATATAAATATCCTAAAAATTCTTTCCATTTATCCGTCAGTGGTACCTTTTCTGTAAAACAGTTGCATGCTTTCGCAATTTGAAAATTCAAAATGGAGAAGCTATCTTTTCACTTCTAAATTACATTAAAAACAGTTCTATATGCACTCCACTCTCTCATGTTCATATAAGCAGCCATCATTGATAATTAGATTTGGAAGAATACTCGTAAAAAGTATTGCAAGAAAAAGGCTAACCTTTAGTATTGCCCACTTAAATTTTTCATCTAAAAATACAGCCAAGTTTGGTGATAAATGATAATTTGTATCAACCCATACTACATACCATTGGATGGCACTCTAAGCAATACCTAAATTTTAAGAAATTTTTTTTATATGAAAAAAGAAAATAAATTTCCAAAATTACGATGTTCTATATTACCTTTGTTTGGGTGGATCTTAAATTAGCGTACTTCTTGGCGGTTGGGAAAAATTCAAAAAGGCAATAGATTACCATTATGGTAACTCATCCAAAAAAGTCATAAAAATCTTGTTTTTGTGGTAACCCTTCTAAAGAGGCTCTCGTTTCTATTCTGATGATTGATTTATTCTATTTCTATATATTCTAATTCTTATTTATATTATAATATATATATATATTAATTCTTATTTATATTATATTATACTATAAATATATTAATTCTTATTTATATTATATTATACTAAATATATATTAATTCTTATTTATATTATACTATATATATTTTATTTCTTATTTAAATTATACTATAAATATTTAAATTTTAATTCTTAATTATATAATATTATACTATTTATATTTGATTTATTTTAATTCTTATTTATAATATATTATACTATTTATATTTGATTTATTTTAATTCTTATTTTTATTATATTATATTATTTATATTTGATTTATTTTAATTCTTATTTTTATTATATTATACTATTTATATTTGATTTATTCTAATCCTATACATATATATATATATTATATTTCTTATTAATATATTATTTATTATGTTACTTAATTATTTTACTTTTTAATTTATTATTTAATTATTACTAATTTAATTAACGCCAAAGAAAGCATTGTGAATGATGATACGTTTAGAGATTTCCTTTACGCGATCGTCACAGTTTATCCGCCTGATCACAGACATCCCTCCATCATAAGGTTAGTGCTTTATTCACGTTTTTTAAAATTATTTTCATGTCTTCCACAAATGCTGATTTATATTTTTTTTATCTCTCGGTCTTAATTTCACCGTATTTTCTTACCTTTTTTCAACATTTCTTAGTTATGTTATATATAAGTATATTTATTGAAAAAAATCTTATATTTATTTTAAATATATTTTATATAATCTTAAATATATTTATCTAAGTTTTTTATTGTTTTAAGTAAAATTAAGATCTACCTTATTTATTATTTTAATGTTTGCCACAAGACGCTGATTTAATACGCTTTTTGTCTATCAGATAAAATTTCACCGTTTTTTAACATTTTTTCTATATTTCACAGTTAACAGTTATCTTCATCTCGATTCCGACTTAAGACTTGGAGAATTCCGCATTTGGCACAATTTTAAAAACGCTCTAAGAAGTACGCTAAATTAGGATTTTACCAAATGATTGAAATACCATTATTAGGTACACACACAAATAAAATTCCTAAGTTGTGTGAATAATTTTTAAATATAAATGTCACAAAAAGAAGGAATCTTAAACTCAGCATTTTATTTTCACCCTCATGTCCTAGTACCCTTACAAATATCTAAATTTTTATTTTTTGAACATGGAATTTGTTGGTAACCCTTTTTTAAACACAATACTTTGCACCCGAAAAAAATGGTGTCAAATTTGGCCGGTGGGCAATACTAAAGCTTCCCCAAGAAAAATTCACATTGAAGATGTGCACAGCAAAAAACAATTGTTCCAGTTAATTCTCTTATGGGGCAAAAAAAAAATATTTATAATAAATCGTTAAGAAACAGAGCCCGTAAACATTAGCCCCTAAACTATTACTTAAAATTAACTTGAAAACAGAGAATTTAAATTTCTTTGGTTGTAATATTTGGTAATTTATCAGCAATAAAATCTCATCGTCAAGGGTGTTGGTGCAAAACTGCATTCCAAGTAATTAGTTTTAAGTTATTCACTTATAACTGAATTTGGTTATTTGTTTGCATATTCTGTTATTAAATCAGTATTTATATGAATTTGTATTTTATTCAGGTTGGGCGTAATTTTTACGATGCTAAAGGTGGTATCCCTGTTCCCCAGCATAAGTTGGAAATTTGGCCAGGTTACATCACAGCTGTTCAAGAGTACGAAGGTGGTGTGATGCTCAATTGTGATGCATCCTTCCGAGTTCTGCGAACTATTACAGCAAGAGAGGTGATGAATGACACCTCTATGAAAAGTAGAGGAAATGTGAGGGAGGAAGTAATTAGAGCTATAGTGGGTTGTGTAGTTCTTACTCGATATAACAACAAGACATACAGGGTAGATGATATTGCATGGGATATGAACCCAACATCAACTTTTTCTACTAGTGATGGCTCAGAGATATCATTTGTTGATTATTATAAAAGATCATATGACATCCAAATTCAAGACTTAAATCAACCACTTCTGATTAATAAGGCAAAGAAAAAAGACTACATAGAAGGCGTAGAGCCCAAATTAATTTGTCTTGTTCCAGAACTCTGTTTCATGACTGGTCTTACAGATGATATGAGGAATGATTTTAAAGTGATGAAGGACATTGCGGTCTATACTCGTGTTAGACCTGAATGTCGGCAGTTAACATTACAGAAGTTTATTAACAATGTTAGAGAAAACCCAGAAGCCAGGAACTGTTTTAAAAATTGGAATGTAGAAGTGGTAGAAAGGCCAGTAAAATTAGATGGTAGGGTATTACCTATTGAAACAATCTATTTTGGTAAAGGGTCATCGTTCAGTGCAGGTGTTACTGCTGACTGGGGACGATATGCTGGAACTTCCAATGTTCTTGTTCCTGTTCATTTTGTTAAGTGGGCAGTTATTTATGTAAAAAGAGATGGTGCCAAAGTTCGAGATTTTGTGAAAATGTTGCGTAATATTACTCCACAGATTGGTATTGATGTGAGAGAACCCCAATACATCGAAATTTTTAATGATCGTCCTGAGACATACTGTAATGCTGCTCGAGACATCATCAACCCTACTCTTCAAATCATTGTGGCAATATTTCCTACACCAAGAGATGATCGTTATAGTGCTTTTAAGAAACTATGTTGTGTTGAGATGCCAGTTCCGTCCCAAGCGATTAACTTAAGAACCATTAGTGATGCAAGAAAGTTAAAGAGTGTAGTTCAGAAGATTGCATTGCAAATGAATTGCAAATTAGGTGGGGAATTATGGTCTGTACATATCCCAATGAATGACCTAATGGTATGTGGTATGGATACTTTCCATGATATTTCCAAAGGTCGCAGATCTGTTCTTGCTTTCGTTGCAAGCTTAAATCAGAATCGTACTCGTTGGTTCAGTATGACTACAATGCAGAGGCAGGGGCAAGAGTTTGGTGATTCCTTAAAAATTTTATTCCTTGCTTCTCTGCGGAAATACTTTGAAGTAAATCATCGGTTACCAGAAAAAATAATCTTGTTCAGAGATGGTGTGGGTGTAGGACAGTTGCAGGTAGTCAAGAATTATGAAGCTGAACAACTCACTTCTTGTTTTAAACATTTCTCTCAAGATTATTCTCCATCTTTAACTATAGCTGTTGTGCAAAAGCGGATCAATACAAGAATGTACTCTGTTGTTAATCAAGGTAATAGAACTACATTGGATAATCCAGTTCCTGGAACAATTCTTGACCATACCATTACTCACTTTGAATATGACTTTTTCCTTGTATCTCAGCATGTCAGGCAAGGAACTGTATCGCCAACTCATTATGTGGTAGTTTCAGATTCAAGTACAATAAAGCCTGATCACATGCAGCGTATTGCATACAAGATGACTCATCTGTACTACAATTGGCCAGGTACCGTCAGAGTTCCAGCACCATGTCAATATGCTCATAAATTAGCTTATCTTGTTGGACAGAATCTACATAGGGATACTCACTCGGATTTGAGTGATAGGTTGTTTTACTTGTAGGCCAGAATTTTTTTAATTAAAATTATCATATTTTCTCCATTATTTCATTAACTACATATCTCATGTTCATTTTAAATGAATGATGATACTGCAAAAAAAAAAATTCCTTTATGGTTTTAGTCGTATATGTGATCATGCATCCAAAGAACATTATTTTGAATGTTTTATTCATGTTGTGTACTATTTTCATTTCATTGCAGATGTATTTGTATATTTTTACAAAAATGTTATTTTGTTAAGTTGGAATAGTTAAATATGCATGTGTGTGTATGAAGCAAGTAGAAAATTGATTCTGATCTGATTTTTTACTTATAATTATTCATAACTTGAAAAAAATTATTCCCCTTCTCAATTATTGATACATTGATAAACCTGAGCTCTTGCGTATACTTTTGCAAAACGATCAAATTATTTATGATCTAAATTTTACTTAACATCTGACAGTTGTATGGAAAGTGTATTAAATTTTTCATTTTTAACAGTTGTAATTTTATGGAATTAGAAATTGTTTAAGAATGATTTGAATCATGGACAAGAGATTTTGAGCAAGTTTTTGCATTATTCTGCTAACTACCATTTGGGCATTGTACTGGCACTTATATTAACTTCATCTTTTGCTTTTCTGAATAGTCTTTCAGTATGGATAGTATTTTTTTTCACTGAAGTTTTTTTTAATAGTAGAAAATATCCATCCTTTCTGAAGTCATTTCTTTGGACCTGTAATATTTTTTTCAAAATCTAAACACATGCTTAGTCTATAATATTTAATAATTTAACTGAAATTTGCACTTTTCATATAATTACAAAACCACTAAAGGTTTCTCTTAATGGTATTATCTCTTTAATTGTTTTCTCCAAACTTAGAGACTTAATTGATTCATTTGTTGTTGCATTTGTAATCATTTGGAGATTATTGGCTGATGAAATGTTGAGTGAATTTTTACATATGACACAATATTACATAAGTGCCCACTTTATATTTGAATCTAAGGAAGATTAATATTCATTTTTTATTCATGCTCAATTTTTGAGTAGCTGCTGCTGAGTAATTATGGCTAGCATTGTTTCCTTCAATTCATTGATTTGATCCCTAATGTCACAAAGGACCCATCTTGTAGTAAGACCAATGTATGTTTAATCTGTTGAGGCTCAATGTCTTCATTTTGGAATAGTGTGGAATTTTGGAGAGTCGGGGTCGACTTGGATGTTGTCCTTGTCACTTGTTTGCGGATCAAAATTGTGTGGTCCAATGCCAATAGCCCTCATATTGCTTTTTAAGTGTGTTGTGAATCAGCATTTGAACAAAATTTATTTTTGAGTATTTTATTGTACTTTAAATTTAGAAGTGTCCCTGTTTTTTTTTTTTTTTTTTTTAATTATTATTATTATTAAATTTGTTATTTTTTACTTGTATGAAATTTGAAACTTGATGTAAAAGCAGTAAGCTGTGATGTGTTTAGAAATTTTTAATCCATGAATTTGTCATCAATTTTATGTTATTGTTAATTGAAGACACAAGTTTAAAAAATATTTCATTGGATTAATAACATAGTACTGTTTTCATTGTATAAATATTCCAGTTCAAATCGGGAATAAGGTGTCTCCTAGACGATTGGCGACTTTTGGAGCGATAATTGGCGATTTAGGTCATGGTAACCTTAAGCATACTCAATGCTTAAGTCACGCACGTTTGGCAAACTATCTAGGAAGTCTCCAATCTCTTAGGGGACACCCTATTCCCTATTTGAACCACATATTCCTATGTAGTAAACCCCCCCCCCCCGCGCGCATAAATGGTATGAAATAATGAGCTTTTATTGTTGTTTTGTGATGTTGAAAAAGTGTATTTTGAAATGATCATGGAAGTGTTCATGTCCTTTGCTTTAAAACAGAGCATATCATAGTATTCTTTTTTTATATTTTTTGAAAATATTTCCTTTTATGTATTATAAGTACATTCAATTCTGTATTTGCATAGTGGATAAGTTCCAGAGAATTTGTGTAACTAAATACACTTATTATCTTTTGAAAACAGAAGAATGACTCGATAAATTTGAGAACAAGCAAAAAAAAAAAATTTTTTTTTTAAAAAAAAGCATAATTTATGCTACTCTGAAAATTGTTAAGATGCTATGCATTTTATTGTGTGAAGGTCATGCGATAAAAATGTAAGAAGCATTAATTGTATTTGAATGTATATGCTAAATAAACTATAAAGGTAAACAAGGTTGCTATATATGCTCTTATTGCTTGTCTATTTGCCATTTATTGAATTTTGAACATATTGCATTGCTAAATGCTATGAAGTTCAGTGAATTCTAGAAAAAAATGAAAAGTGTCTATCTGTAAGTGACTTGCTTAACCGATTAATGAGAAGTGTGCCATATAAAAAAAAAAAAATTCTTAGAATTTAGATTGATAGAGTTAATAAAACTTAAAAAATAAACTCAATTATTTGATATATTGCAAAAAAATTTCAAAAATGCTGATTTTAATTTTCAAAAAAAATATATGTGCATGTATATTTTCCTTCCACTATCAGTCACTTAATCAAAGTACAAGAGCATTCTTTGATTACTAGAATGATACAAAGAGTCATCTGATGGCAAAAAATTATTTTGCCCTGTAAACTATTGTGGAATCTTCTACTACTGCTTTTAAATATTGATATTTTTTTCTGAAGGAGTGACTTCAAATCATAATCATTATGCAGTTTTATTTAGAAATTGATGAAAGATAATTATTTCTCTTCCTCTCATTTTTATACAAAGCTAAAACATTTATTCATTTGATCCAGATATGATGAAATGAGTGTTTTGTAAGTATAATTTATCATTGACTATTCTTTAATGGTCCAAAACCAGTAAATTTTAATTGAATTAAGTTATTTTCAATTAAAGTTAATTAAGTTATTTTCAAAAGGAAGGGACTAGTTTCTTGAATTCAATAGCCATAAAATTAGTTAAAATTTTTTTTGATAAGTTTGTAATCTAAGACTTTGTTTGAAAATGTCTTTATTCTGAGGGTGGAAAAAAGTTTATGCCTATTAATTTTTTATTTTTATGACTTGGGAAAAAATAGTTAATGTAAAAATGCTAAGAAAAATTAAATGAAAGAGAAGAAATTTGTGTGTCATGTTTATTAATTACTCAGGAATTATTGCATTTGTAGCTGTACTTTATCTCTCATTATTTATATATATGCTTTTGATTTTGTTGAAACTGTTTGTAAATATTAAAGTAGTATGTATCAGTTATGTTCTTTGTTCCTACAAGTTCTGTAAATGGAGGATGTTCTTTGTATATCTTCATATGCCAACACTCCTATGTTAGAAGTTAATGCTGGCACAAAAATTGTTTTGTAAAACATTCGTGTTGACTGAGGCATTTTCATGGAAGATTTATATATATATTTTGGAAGTAATATTTTCTTAATTAAAAAAAAATCTGTACAACATTTTTATGAGTCTTGGTGATTTCTTAAGTCATTTAAAAATTATGTGAATAATTTAAAATTGTTAATATTATATTGAATTAGGCACACCTTAATTCCTGCAGTTTTTGAAGTATGAATATTCTGAAAATATTCATTAATGCTTTCTATTCAGTTTTGCTACTTTTTATGAAGCTTTAAATTGAACAAACAATTGATTTTTTTTT
>BMAW01046238.1:80937-98124 GCA_019974015.1 Nephila pilipes | reverse complement strand
AATAAAAGAACTGTTGTATAGCAAGACCCATGCATAATAATCTTATCGAGGTCCCTAGTCTTCCGATTGACAAAATCTATCGTATATTTAATAATTGCAGTATTGTAAAATGGAAAAAAGATAACATTTGGTCCCTAATTTTAAAAACTTTTCTGAAAGAAACATTCTCATAGATATTTCATATAATAATTTACATCTAAATTCAAAAAGAGTAATTGCCTCAACCTTGAGTTATAAATACATTTTATAAATTCAACTCAATCAATGATTTTGTCCATGCAATATAAAATTAACAGTGCACTTTAACTTCTAGTCAGACATGTAGAAATTGGATCAAATAGTAACTATTTGAATTTTAGAAACATTTCAAGACATATTAAATTACTGCTAAATTATAAAATATATTTGTTCAATGTAAATGAATTTTTAATATATAATCATGCTATATATTCAATTATTTATCATAAAATATTGAATCATTATCCTTTATTTATAATAATACATCTTTCAAAACAGTGGGTCTCTCTTCGTAAAGTATACAACACACATGTATTTACTACAGTACGAAAAAGGCAACATTTACACAGTAAATGTTTGTGGATAATCTTTCACAAAAGTATATACAGTTTTATTAGCTGAAATGTGATACTTTTGGATTTTAAAAACAATGTGGAGTACAATTATTATATGAGTGCATTTAAAAAATATGAAGTTCTTGTAGCTTAGTCGACGATTTATGTTGTTTAATAACTGATATTAACTCTGTAACACAAGTTTTATGATAGCCGATGTTTAAAAGTAGACATACATACGAAAATAGAATTGAGAAGAAAAATAAAAAAATTATTTTAAAATTTTTATTAATAAAAAATATAACAATTTGCGAAGACTTTTGGCCAAATCTCTGATATGCCTCGTAAAATTTGATAAAACCATTAGTAGCATTTTTGTCAGATGTCTGGTAACTGTGAACAGTATTTTGACTCCACAAACTTCATTGTTGAGTACAAAGATTAATAGTAATATGTTGTATAAAAAATTGAAATTAAACGATGAGCAGTTATGTCGGATTCTATTTATGTTATTAATACGATTGCAGAGAAAGAGGGATTGGGTTGCTAAGTTGAGGGAATAAATTGATTTTGTAGAGCTGAAATCGTGAAAAGAATTTTTAACAGTAGAAATTAGAGAAATTTTTGCATTATCACGTCCAGTAATATTGTTAATTGTAAGATGTGTGGGGTAAATAATGAAGCGAAGAGTTGAAATTCCAGGACCTTGGTTTTTCTTTATCATTACAGGTGCTTTGTCTGTCGCAGTTTCTTATAAATTTGTAACACAAGGCAACTCTAATCCATTAAATATATCAAGTGCATGTCTAACATCGAAAATGCGATTGTTAGTATAAGAGCTACTAGGCTGATACACGTTAAATCTGTCAGGGCCCAAAGTCCTCCCGTGGTGTGGAAGGTGCCAGCTCAGGTATGGTCCTCGTCACCTGACCGAGGCTCAAAAATTACGAGATCTGTCGCCAATAGTCCTAGTGCGACGATAATTAATCAAAACTAACTAGAGTTACTAGGTTTGACATTTTTTTTCCTTCATAATTCCATTCTTCAAATGTATTGTGGACAAAGCATCTGATTGTGAAACATCCTTGAATATGCAATCTCATCGAGAGCTAAACTAAATGCTGTATACTTTTTCAAACCCATATCAAAATAATTCCAACATTTTTACTAATTGCACCAATATGATGCTAAATTGTACAACATGATATATGAACCTGTATGATCAATTGATACAGTTTTTGTGATCTGAAATTTGAACTACTTTCTACCAAATTTCTGTTAGTAAATTTTTCCCTATATGTACGATTGACATGTGCAATTGCCCAGGTTAACAAACAATTAGCTTCGTTTGCTGTCATCTTCGTGACTAAAAGAAAACAAGGTCCTTGTTTTTTCAGATTGCAAGGACTTAAGTTTCCTTGATTACAAATCTGAATTAAGGGGCTACTTTTCATATATGTCACAACAACTTTACTTTATGATGAAAAAAAAAAATTTTTTTTTCAACCAATTCATCTTGAAAGATTTTATTTTCTGAGGTAATGTTATCAAAAAATTTTAATAAAGTTAATTTCAAAATTTTGAATTGGACCCAAATAGTTGAATCAATTTACGGCGTGAAAAAATTATCCACCATAAAAAAGTTTAAATTGCTTGATAAAAAGTATACTAAGGAGAATTTTTTAAAAGTTCGAAATGGAATCACACTCACAAATATTCTGTGTAAGCTGGTATAGTGATAAAATAACATGTTCTCTGATGGTGTCAGCAGTGTGTATATACGAAGATTTATTTATAATCAAAATGAAAATAGAAAAATATCTTAACATTAAAAAGCATAAAATCTGTTAAACAGAATATTAGATACTTATTCAACTTAACAAAATTTAGTGAAAAAAAGTTTTGAAATTGCTAAAACATATTTAAATTTTAAATGGTAGCTGCACTTAAATCAAGTGAGATCCTAATTTGCCCACACTTGTACTAGACACATTTTGTATAAAGGAATCTAATTTACTCATGTTTTGTATTTTACAACGTTTTTCTGAATTTCACTTGGTGTGAGTGTGTGTGTGTGTGTCATCAAATTTTCGATCGTTAATTTAACCAACTTCCCATCAAGCTAGAGCTTTGAAATTTTGGGAATCGTTCGTACTTGCCTAACAATGCAATATTTAGACGTTTGCGACAAGTTTTAACTAATATTTCAATAATTTTATTAAGTCAAAATATTCTTTCCTCTCGGCGCTTTTAGGATTGAGGAAAAAATTTCTTTCCCCCTCTGGGAGCAACGGGCACTCCCCACACAGCATGCGGTATCGTAAACCTATTGTATTCACAAAGGGGAGATACTATCTCCGAGATAGTAAGGGTTGCTGACTTTATTAGTCAGTAATCATTCGCAAGAAAGAAAGTTTCCAATATTTGGCGCCATGTCTTATCACAATAATTTTTTCTGAATTCTGGTTCCCATTCTTTTTTTAATAGAATGACTTACAAACTTTCAAATGCATGTTTTGATTTTATGAGTATTATGAATTTTTTAATACTCTCACAAATGTCTCTTTTTAAGTGAATTTTAAAGTTAAAAATAACTAACAGTTTTAACTAATATTTCAATAATTTTCTCTAATAAACTTTGCCACCATATAAAAACGTTGTTTTTAAAAACGTTGGTTTTTATATCAAATTATTTTTAATAGAATGACTTACAAATTTTCAAATGCATGTTTTGATTTTATGAGTATTATGAATTTTTTAATACTCTCAGAAATGTCTCTTTTTAAGTAAATTTTAAAGTTAAAAATAACTAACAGCTTTAACTAATATTTCAATAATTTTCTCTAATAAACTTTGCCACCATATAAAAACGTTGTTTCTAAAAACGTTGGTTTTTATATCGAATTATTAGCCAATAATATTACCAAGCTATAGGGCACAACAAAATTGAAATCTGATTTAAATTATATTAAAGTTACTGAAATAATACAATGATTTTTAACGTTGATTTTGTAATTTGAAATACGGTTTTTTAATATAATATTTTTTTTTATTTTTCAGATCAATAAAATGAATGAAATGCTTCTTTAAAAATTTACTGTGAAAATAGATCGCATTACATATAATCTGTTACCACGCAGAGTCTAAAAATAACGTGATTAAGAAAATACGTAAATAAATGTACAAATAATTTTTTTTTTAAATATTGAAAAATATTACTAATCACTGCTGTAAAACAACTTAACACATCGATCAATAACTCCCGAGACTAACCCAGAGATGGCGCTCATAGTAAACCAGTAACCAGGTCTTTCTAGAGTACAAACCTTTGCTTGAAACGTGTCAAAATTTTAAGTCGATCGGACCAGGAAAAAGGTTTTTTGAAGTTAAGTGAAAAAGGTGTTTTCCAAGTGGGTGCCGCGATTGCTTTCGATGGAACAAAAACAGCAACGAGTCGATGATTCAGAAAGCTGTTTATCGCTATTTACTCGCAACAAAAAAGATTTCTTGCGGGGAAAAAAAAAATTTTTTTTTGAAAAAAAAAAAAAAAAATTTTTGGAAAAACGTTGGAAATATTTTATCACCCTAAAAGGTGATTAACAAAAGGTGTTATGTTGATGAATAAAAAAAAATTTTGCAAAAAAAATGTTGTTTTCAATGTTAGACTCGGGAGTTATTGATCGATGTGTTAAAAATCATAATTGGAACATATACAAAGCCTTTATAATATATATATATATATACACACACAGGGACGTCTTAAGATTTCTTGAGGCCCTGGGCCCCATCTGCGACCGTTTGATCAAATTGTTTATTTAATCTTCTATGGATTGCTTTTATTGATGTACAGATCAATTAAAGTAAAATGAAGTTTTATGTGAATATTCACTTTCTACATTTTAATCATTAATTAGTTCTTCAAAATCAATAGTTAATATTTCATTTTCAATACTCATCAAGTTTAAACTATTCAAACATGATTGAGTCGTATGATTTCTCAATTCATTTTTGACCAGTTTGAGTTTTGAAAATGAACGCTCTCCACTCGCGTCAGTAATCATCATTGCTAAGAAAATTCTCATTATTATTTCAGTATTGGGAAACACTGTGAATAGTCTTTCATTAGACTTGTATGTATAGAGTGTGTTGATCCCAATTTCAGTCCCCTCATCCAACAACTGTTCTTCATCTTCATCTCTATTAGTATAATTATATTTTCTTTTTTCCATTTCTTCTCTTTGCATTTTCTCCAGCATTTCACCGTCAATGATCATATATGACTTGAAATATTGACATTCCAAGTTCAGTTTCTCTCCATTAATGTCTTTTTTGTAAAATTTTGATATTTTCTCGCATGCTATTTTAATTTCTATCTCATCCACAAATTAGAATTATTTTCAAAAAATCCGAACATTTGAAAAAGCTCCTCATATTTTTTTACTAAGCATTTGTATATTGTAAATTAGAGAGTCGATTATTGGTAAAGTGGTTTCCATTTTAAATTTCTTGCTGTAGCTGTTTTCAAACGTTGTGTCGGTGTCTCTATTTCCTTCGAGGAAAGTTACCCTAACACTGTGTTGTCTTACACGTTTGTGAAAAGTTTGATACTCCTTTATAAAAGACACTTCCTTGGCTTTTGACTCATAATAGTCAAAAGAGTCTCTTTTGGTTTATATACATATCATTAACGATTTTAATAATTTTACACCTTTCGACAAATCCATATTTTTACTGCGGAAAAATAGATTTACTTTGTCAATACGAGTCAAAATGTCATTCCAAAGGATAGTTTTAAAAAAAATTAGCTTCTAATTCAATCATTTTAATTTTTTTAGCAGAAAGTCGAGTATCTGCTGCCTGTAATTCATCATTAATTAAGCAATCCATGCTCATGAAAATATTTAAAAATACTTGCAAACTTTTTTAAAAAATCGAAAACCAGAGATTTTTTTTTTTTTTTTTTTCATTCATTCGAATGCATTTATTCCATGCAATTAAAAGAAATACCCTAGATGTAAATAGAAAAGTACGAAACTCCTTAGGATTAACATTACGCTCAGGATTTCTTGGTGTTGTATCGACGAGAGCCTTAAAGGTTTTATATCAATACTAAATAGAGTACCCGTTTTCCGCACGAGTGAAGTCTTAAAATAAAATGATCTGTTATTAAAAAAAATAAATGATCAGTTATAGCTTAGAATCCACTTTTGAACCGGTACAAGATGATATACAGACAAATTATGAATAATTTAGTAAATGATGACTCCTTCCTTTTTAATGTCTTAAAAATAACTAAGATATTTTTTTAAATAACACGTTTAGGGGACGAGTTATTCGAAAAAAAAATTGTTATTTTGCTATTAAAAATAAATAAATAAATACACTGTTCTAAAAATCATTATGCAATATTTCACGTAATATGTACATAACTATGAGTAGCATTTCGTTGGGTTTTTTTTTTATTTTTATTATTGTTCTGTTCAAGGGGGGGAAAAAGGGAAGAAACTCGCTCACTAGTTTGTAAATAAAAAGGTGTATAAATTAAAGTACATATAATAAATTTCAATTTTCTGCAGGAAAATCTGATTAAACATAAACACCCAAATAGAATATTTCTAGTGAGAAGTCTTATACACTAAAAATCTTTTATTTTGCACTGTGTTTGATGATAATTTCTCCATTTTTGATGTTTACTCTTAAAACATTAAATTATAGTACAATCATTTATTTTTCTAATTATCGAATCGTACTCTAGGATTCCTGTTATATGATTGTTTTTCTACATTTATATTATATTACTACTATCTGTAGTAATGTAATATATTCGTTTTATAAATGTTCTTTTTTTTTTATTTGAGTTTCAATAATAAAAAAGAACAGTCATTTGAATTTTTAAACGAGTAAAGTAACGCTTTCTATATCAGAAGCAAATAAAAATATTTCTAAGAATTACAATACACATCAAAAATTCTTTTGGAAGATTATACTGCGTTCAAAATGAAGGAAGCGCACACTTATGCATATTAATCAATATAAAACTATTCTAAAGAGTCAATTGAAATATTTATATATAATTTTGTAAGCAGTTAAGAAATTATTTCATGTTGTTCAGAGGGGGAGAGAGAAAATTTACAAAAAAGCAGAAATTTTAAACTGGATATTATTTTTATAGCTCTCTCTGTAAAAAAAAATTACAATTACATGTTATTTTACTTTTTTATACGATATAAATATTTGCATATTATCTTAAATCTCAAAGAAATACAATTCAAAAATAAAAACATAATCACCTTTTGCTATTTCAAAGAAATTAAATTTAAAATAAGGAATTGCCGATTTAGAATTGTAGGCCACTCGTTTCTTCGAAAAATTGTGATTTCCTTCAGGGTCATTTCAACCCTCTTTTTTTATTAGCCCTGACGCCTGTCATAAAATAGGGAATGTGTTTTTGTCACTTCTGTTGGGGGTTAAGTGTATCTCTTGTCCATTCATGAGCGATCCTAAACTCATGAGTGCAAATAAATAAAAGGTCACCGGAAGGAGTGTCTGTGACAGTCCTTCTCACAGCAGGATTTATACCAGTAGATTGAATATATCTCGCTTTAGAAATAAAACTAATATTTTCCCTGATTCTCAGCAAACATTGTAAATAGAAATATTTAATATGGAAGTAACTGTCTTCAACCAGTCATGTTCGGGAATAACATTTGGCGATTGAAATTATTCTGATCATGATCTTATTGAGGCTGAGTAGAGAACGAGACGAAGTACCCTCAAAGGCGAGACCCGGGCCCAGTTGGCCCATGCCTTTAAACGTCCCTGTACACACACACACTGAGTCACAAAAGTGAGTATTAAATTAATTAATTAAATAATTAAACATTGAGTCACAAAAGTGAATATTAAATTAATTAATTAAATAATTAAACATTGAGTCACAAAAGTAAGTATTAAATTTAATTTTATGACGAAAAATATCAAAAAATACAACCATGCAAAAATAGTTTAACTTAAAATTAACTTGTAATTCATGTAACAAAAATAAGTATGCAGGCAAAACAGGGGAAAAGAAAAACATAATTTGCACAAGTTTCTTTTACAAAAACTAAAAATTAGTAGGGTAACCTTTGGCTTTTAACACTGCTTTTAATCTTAATGACATTATTTTTTAGATGTTTTTGAAAATTGTAGAGCAACCATTTTTTTTACAGTTCGAGCTGTATGTTTTGGATCATTATCTTGATGAGAGATAAATAATTTCTGAAGTTTGATTTTGCAACCCTTTGACGTAGAGTATCTATTAAAATGTTCAGATAATTGAATTGATTCCTTGTTCCATCAACTATTACTAAATTACCGACACCAGCCGCCGTTATGCAACCCCAAGACGTAATTGAACCACCACGGTATTTAACAGCTCCTCTCCTGTTCTTTAGTTCGAATTCTGCATTTGTTTTTCTCCACACTTTTTGGTGTTCATCTGATCCATAGATGTTGAATGTACTCTCATCTGAAAAAATTACTGAACTCCAAAAAATCTGTCTTACATTACATTTTTCGATTAACATTGCTTACAAACGGTTTTCATCACGTGTTCTGACCATGGTATCCTGCCTTTCGTAGCACACGGCGAATTGTTTCAGGATTACAAGATATACCTAAATGGTTATCTACATCAGATTTTAATTTTGGAGCACTAATATTTGGTTTTTCCTTAATTTTTCTTATAATATCTCGACTTTCTCTATCAGTGAATGTGAATGGTTAGCCAGTTCTAACGTTGTTTCTAGTTCTGCCCTCAGTCCGAAATTTTTCAATAACTTTTAACACTGTAGGCAGTTTTACCCGATGAGCTTAGAGATTTCTCGTCGAGACTTGCTCTACTTGTACAGTTTTATTATTGAATCTTTCAGATCTTGTGATAGGTCCTTTCCTCGTGGAGCCATTAGTAAATTGTATAATTATTTAGCGTCTAACATAGAAAATTACAGAAAAACATTCAGAACTATCCGTAACGTACAACATAATCATACAAAAGTGTATCTAGACTTTTAAATGACTTACAATCTTTAAATTTTTAGATTGCATACATACTTTTGTGATGCAAGAATTTACTGGTTGATAAGAAAATGATCTTTAAAATTGTAAAGTAAATTCAGGCAAAGTTCATTTTCCATTTTCTTGAAGTGTAATTCGCAATCAATAAGTTACATTCTCCAAAGATGTATATATTTTAAAAATTTGGACTTTTTGATTGGAGTCATGAAGTGCATAATTACATTTGTGATTAAGTATGTGTGTATTTATATATATATATATATATATATAATCTGATGACCCCTTATCTGATGACTTTCTCCACCATTCCTTTGTGAACATCTGATTGTTCATATGCGATTCTGCATTCCTTACCAAGAGCAAATTTAAACTACACAATAAGAGTGATGCAAAATTTCTAACACACTTGAAATTGCGGAAAAATTCTTTCTTCGAGTTCTTAGCCCTTTTGGGAAATAAATCCCCTTTGCAAATAATCGATAACGTGTCCATTCCATGATAACATCCAATTCTTGTTTTGATTAACGATGTATAAATACCTATTGATGAGACTCTTTCATATTGATAAGAAAAGGACTATTGGGATATATAATTTACTAATACGTGAGTCGTATTCATTACCCTGGATCAATCGAGCATTGAAGAAAAAGTTACTATTAAATACTTAATGAGTTAGTGAACATTTTAAGATAACTTTAAAAATATTTTGAGAATTTCAAAGAGCTAAGACTTTAATAAATAGCAAGAATTTAACTGATTTAAAAATTTGTTTATGGGCTGTTTCAAAAATTTTGCTTTTTATCTGAATTTTCAACACATTTAATTAAAAATACTAAGTGGAAATGGAATTTATTCCATTTATGAGAATTTAAAATTTATTTCATTAAAATTTTTTAGGATGAGATAAAATTTGATGCATGCAGCTGTTGAAGGCGGGGGGAGGGGAGGGACTTGGGATTTTGGAAGGGAAGTGTTGTGAAAAAATGTTTTCGTTAATCTTTAGTTAATTCATATTTAACGGAGAAGAATTTCTCGTAGTCTGTGTAGGAGGAGGTCATTTTTTTTTTTATTGCTGTGTATTTTTTATTGCTTGAATTACTCTGTATCAGTTGAAGAATCAGTTCTATTTAAGAATTTAATTCAGTTTCTTAATGAAAGTTTTAAGGGAGGGGTAATTTATTGAGAGAGATTCTCTGATATCAAGAATGCATAAGATGATTAATAGCACTAAAACAATTTATGTGATTGTCGTCATAGAATACAAATAGCTGTAGGCTAATTTGATTCTGTGAATGAAAAAAGAACAACGCCTTAAAATCTAGCCATTTAGCAATTATATATGTTCCGGTTTGGCTCTTTAAAAAGGAATTTTTCATAATCGCAATCAACCATAGAAGTCCACCTACTATTTTTAAGTTTTACTTCTTCACATAGTGATTATCAGTTGTAATTTTGCCTTTTTTTTTCTTTTTTATCAGTGCATGTGTAATAAGCAATACAGGTAAAAAAAAAACATTGTTTAAGTAATGCACATGTGTTGCATGTTAAAGATTCAATTTATCTCAAAAATCGTTCTATAAAAATGTCAAACTTTGATATCATTTAATTATAAACACAAGTAGTTTAGATAAAGATAAAAAAATAAATATGAATATTTTTACTACCAATAATCTTAAATAAGTTGATTCCAAAAGCAATAATTAAAATAATTAAGGAACTATTTATTTGTATAGCTTGATAAAATGTATTTGAAAAAGGTTTATACTTTTTTGCCATATATCTGACTACAATAGTTTTTTTTTTTTTTTGTTCAATCGATAACAAATCACAAACTTTTTGAAATATGCCGTTGAATTTAAACAGTTAAGTTGTAAAAAAGTTGATAATTTCCTTCTATTACATATTTATTCATCAAACTTTAATATCTGCAAAATTTTAAATTAAATCTCTTGCATTTAAAGAAATAGTAATATTATTTTCTATAAATATTACGAGGGTCGTTCAATCAGTCCGAAGCATATCCAAGAGATGGCGTTCGTAGCATCGAAAATAGTTTTTTTGTTCGCTTCATGACTCAGTAGACAGCTGTCTAAGTCTCAGTTACTTGTATTCGTGATCATGACCTCAAAAATTCTTCGTCATATCTTTTCCAACCTATGAGACCATCTGTGATTTTTTTTTGACAAACTTACCGGAAGTACGCCAACATTTTGATTTTTGCTTCATTTCCTGTGCATAATGATGAATCCTGGTTTCACCGATGGTGACAACTCGACGTGGCAGCAATCAAACTTTGATTTGATAGCAAATGCCTACCAAATCAAGAATAACTTATGAATCAATGTCAAATTTGTTTCGATTTCGTTTAACAGATGGCTGCATCCTATGGTAACAACAGTTTATCTTAAGGACGCCATCTGTCAACAAATACAAGTATTTTTGAACCATTCTCGTTTTAATCGATCTGTTATAATTTATTTGGAATATAAAAATGTAATAATAAATGTTCATTTATCAAAATTTTGAAAAGATCCTTCTAAAGGTGGGAAGGGATTTCTCGAAGAAACCTTTGAATATATATGTAATAAAAAAAAGCAAATGTTTTTTTTATAGTTTTTGGAGGAAAAATATTTTTTTTTTTACCTAACAAATTAAATTCATCAAAAATTGGCTGATTCAATTTTAACTACGTTTTCTTGTCTTGTAGTTTTATTTCCCAATATTCAAAATAAATTTTGATTTCAAAATAATTTTTCTTTTAATAAAAGATATGTTTATTGCCATTAGCTACTAATTTTTTAAAAAGTATTTTCTTTGCATTATTTATTTATTGTAAACATCTAAATATGTTTCAAACAGCAAACAAAATAAGTAAAAATTGTTTGATCAACTCTATTAGTAGAAGTTTGCTTACAAAAATTATCGGTCAGAAGCTTTTTGTCACATGAAAAATACTATCGAATGTTTTATACATAAATAATTCTACTAATCGATTCACCGTAAACTATTCTTAATTTAATGCCAAATTGAAGGAAAGACACCCATATGAACAAAAAGTAATAAATTGTACACTTCTGTGTTTCTATCATTTATCTGGATAAAATTGTGAAAAAAGTACAGGATATATTTAAGGAAACTACTCCCCGTATTCGCAATGGCGGCGATTGGCTATTAAAAAAAGGGAGAGATAAAATTTAATAAATAAAACAAATAGTACCAAGGAGCATAACGAGAATGGCGACAGTAAAATTTTTACACCTAGGTACAACATGGAAAGGTTTTTGTAAGGAAAAAGAAAAAAAAAAAAAAACTTTACAGATTGCTTGAGCGAAATAATATTTATTTAAGTATTGAAAACAATACAATTAATTACATTATAAAAATTAAGGTATACAGGTATGTACGTAATGTTAAACTCAAACATCGAGTATTCCAAAGAGGAAAATCGAGTGATGAGAATTATTTAACTTTAATGATGCCACACAAAGTCGGAAGTTCGAGACCAGAAAGTCAAGAAAATCAAACTTTGCAAAAGAGAAAGAAAAACGAGAGAAGGAAGAGAGGAGGAGAAAGAAACATAATAAAACAACAAGAAACAATAATTTAAACAATTTGAAACAAAAGGAGAAAAGAAAATAATAATAATAATTATTTAGAAGTCTTCTTGAACCAGGATGTCGTTGGCGCCAATGTCTATGGTTTCTTAATTGTCAGAAACTGGACGGGTGTACTGTCTTTTTTCTGTGAGATGCTGGATATATATGTCTCTGCTCCATTGAATGGAGTCAGAGACACATAATTTGCACATAACTTTCAGGTAGGAATTTGCACAAAATTTCTTTAAGAAACTATCATTCTTGGGGTCCCAAGACCTTAAAATAAGCCTCTCCTAGCCATGTGTTTAGTCTTTCTGTTTTAGAACAGCGTTAAATGATTTTGTTTTCATCTTATGTTAACTTCCACATTCATTCAAGTTGATTCAAAGGCAAATGTTGCCAAGAGTGATTAATGTTCTTGAAGCATTGAATTCCTCAAATAATTTTTCACTCAGTTTCGCCGCCGTGCACAGTCAAATAACGGTGTCGTGACATTTTGTGCGTATTTCGAAGTAAACATTTTTATAATTAGAGAAAGAAATGAAAAAAAGAGGATGAGAAAAAAAAAAGTGAAATAAATTATAGATATTCCAGGTTTAGACTGCCAAATTTGAATAAAATGTAATATTTTTTCCTAAAAAAAATTTTAATAGAGGGTGGGACGGAGCTTCTCTGACCCGTTCCAAACATAACCACTGCATATAAATATATCTGTCTATATTTGTTAAAACTTTGAGATATCAGCTCAATTAATGGAATATTTAGCGATACAAAAAACAGTGTTGTTTCCGTTATTAATCATGAGATTATTAATCAAAGCGAAGTTTTTATATATCGTTTCTGTGAAGCAATTATAATTGTTAAATTTGTTAACCTATGGATAGTATTCTGTTTTGTGTCACCAAATTACAGAATACTTTCTATTTTTACAAAAGTAAATACAATTCGTCGTATTGAACTTGTATCTTTACAGAACATTTACAAAAATTACATATTTTTGCTGATTTATGATTATGCGATGGTCGCAGCCGCTTCGAGGTCACGGTCGGAACTCGCAGCTGGCTTTGTGTCCGTCAGGTTGTGGGTTTCAGTCCTGATACTACAAAATACTCACCGTGGTGTGATGGGGCTAGTGAGTGAGTGAATGTAAAGTTTATTGGCGCAAGAGCCAGATATGGCTATGCTGCGCCAAACAAGATTAAACTGTGGTCTAGACGTGAAGGTGAAAAAAGGTGGTTGACAAGAAGGAGGGTTGAAAATAGAGAAAGATCGCTAGGGTATCCCGGGAGTGCGTCACCCGTGTTTACCAAAGACAGTAAACTCCATGGGAAAGAAAGATCACTAGGGTACCTCGGGTTCGTGAAGCCCATACTTACCTGAAGGAGGCAAGTCCCTGAGGTCCCCTGATATAATCCCCAGGGGCAGGGTGCCCGGCTATACCCCAGACGCTGGGTACCCATTTTAGTCGCCTTTTACGACATGCATGAGCTACAGTGAGACTATTCTGTCATCCCCGGTCACCACACGGGTCGTGTGATGGGGCTAATGCACGTCAAGTATATCGAGATTTCAAGCCCTCTAACTGGCGAAGTGTGAAAGTTTGGAGAGGGAGGTGCCAACTCAGGTGTCGTCCTCGTCACCGAGGCTCAAAATTACGAGATTTGTCGCCGTTGACATGTGTTGTTTCTAAATGCTATATTAATAAACAACCCATCAATTTAGGATTCTGCAAAAAAAATAATTGAATTCATGCAATGATACACATATGTTCGATTTTCTAAATTGCAAAATTATAGACGAATTTTATTACTGCCTGAAACAAAGTATATTATTCAAAATGAGATATCAATGATTATTGAAAAAATACATAGTTATAAGCTAAGCGATCGGAATGGCTATTTTTCATCAGGTTATGAAAAAGGGACGCGAAATCGCACATTTAACAGAAGTATTGAGCGTGAGCATTTTTAATAGAATACGTTCATACTGGTTCGACCTTGTAAAAACGTTACTTTTTTTCCCCTTCTGTTATTGGCTTTTTCAAAAAATATTTATGTATGTTTCTATTAATGGAGAGTAAAAAAAAAAAAAAAAAAAAAGTAAAATAAGATCAAAACAGAGTAAGATAAGCAAATATAATTTATTTAAAAGTTTAAATTTAATGAAATTTGTACTTAGAAATTAATGATTAATAAATGAAAATCGAAATGCAAATTAGGAGTATACTATTACTATTCCACCATACATCAGTTAATAATTTCAGTATCAAATTAAACAAAAGATACTTCGACAGATTTTCAAAAAAATTTGATTTTCTGTGATATACCCATCACTGAATAGGTAAGAAATAGAGTAACCCCGAAACACACGAAATATTTAAATGGAATAAAAGTAATTATTTCCATCATAAAAATACTATTCATTTTTTTGGTTTTTTTTTTTTTTTAAGTTGAAATATTTTTGGTTTATTATTTTTTTGAATTTTTTTTTTTTTTTTTTATTTTTTTTTGTGGCTTTTCTTTGGTGTTCAAATAACTTAGATTGGGCATATCGTCCAATCTTAGTTATCAAGTTAGTTATCTTGGGCACAATGGGCATATCGTCCAATCTTAGTTATCAAGTTAGTTATCTTGGGCACAATGGGAATGAAGCAGACAGAAATAAAAAAGACTAGCTCCGTAGGGAGTTGGTTTGCTACCCCTGTCCTCTTCGAAATCGGGCTTGGCAGTAATTTTACCCTTGTGAAAAGATACTCCATTCTTTCACAATTGTGTTCAAAACAGATTTACCCCCTTTCGACCCCTTTTTGGAATGTACCAGACCAAGGAGAGATTTATAGTCAGCGAGTATGCGTGACTTCAGCGATATTGGTGTCGTGTCCCAGATAATGTAGAATCCAGGTCATTTTGAAATTTCCGAAGGACAGCAACTGCCAGATCAGGAGCCTTAGGGCTTTGAAGAAATTACTTTGGGAATAAACAGATGTGTGCTACAAAATCAAACGAAAAAAGGTTTGGTAAAATGGTTGGATTCTTATAAATATGCTTACACACAAAAGTCAACTGAATATCCGAACTATTTCTACAATTGACATAGGTTCTTGTGCTTTCAGGATGAATTTTCATGCGTAGTGATATGCTCTGAATCTTGCTATTGTGAATATTATTGATTCGCTTCTGACTCGTTGGAATTATTGTTTTAATATTACATTCGGAAGCATATTGCTGCATTCCAAAAAACATTTCTTGTGAAGTATAGAGCTCTTTTTTTTTTCCTCTAAAAAGTTCTGTATCTGTACTCGTAATTTTGGCAAGTTATGGGAAAATGATCAGAATAGGGAGAATTCTTTACTTATTTTAAAATAACACATTGTAGTTTTTTTTCTCAATCCACTTTCTTCATTTAGTACATTTCTTGTATAATTAAAAAAGAAAAAGAATACTTTTGTTTAGGGAGGTAAGCTAGTTATTTGTGGGATTATATGTTGAAAATATTTTACAATTTTGTGAAATTATATCAAAGCGCTTATGTTATTGCAAATGATTCGTGCAGTAATTATTATTTAATATTCTGTAGCTCATAATGTATGACTGAATTAGTTAATTTTTTTAGATTTCTGCTAACTAAAATTTATGTAATGTAAGAAAATATATATGCATAATAAATTCAGCTTGTTCCGTTTTTTTTTTTTTTTTTTTTTTCATTTCTGAAATACAAAGTGATAAGAAGGTTTAATTGCATTCCAAATCAATAAAAAGGGTTTTTAATTTTTTTTTTTTTTGATTGCGGATTGCGTAGTATTTTACAGATTTCAGATTGCTTTTAGTGAGAAATATGGGGGAAACCCCGCAACAATTTGAATTCGAAAGCTGTAAAATCTTGCCTTATATGGTTTGTTCACGTTTTAATGTCAATTGAAACATATATAATGCATTCATTGGTAGCAGAAATAAATGTACTAATTTGTCAAATTAAAAATTTTCAAATTCGGACAAATTTTGATACATTTATTGTTTATATGCATATTTAAAATTACTAAATATATGTAATGGTTATCATAGCGACCGGTGGTTTTCATCGAGTCGTGGGTTCGAGCCTTGAAGCCATTGAAGACCCGCCGTGGAGCCGAGGCTGATGCACGTTAAATCTGTCGAGGCTCAAAGTCCTCCCGTTGGCGTGGTGTGGATGTTAGGCGAGGGAGGTGCCATTTCACGTGCGGTTCTCAATACCTGACCGAGGATCAAAATTACGAAGTCCGCCACCAAACCCCCTCGTATTGCTTCTAATGCGACGTTAATAAAATCAACCATTTAATACATTCATTAAATATCTGAGGTTTATAAATTTCTACATCGAATAGGATTCCTCACATTCAAGGCATATATCGTACAGATTATGCTTCACTTTTTACTTACTTAATATAATCTGTAATATAATGAAAGTATTAAAAGAATAATTTCATTTGACAAGAAATGACGTAAATGTTTTCCTCAAAAAGTATTTTTTTATTTCATACTTTTATACATACAATTTTTAACTGATTTAGAGTAATATATTTTAGCTTATAACTATATAAAATTATTTTATGCTACTTGCATACATTTTTTAAAAAATATTTCAGTGCAGAAAATATAAAAAACAGAATCTACATAGGATTTGGTACTTTCTTATAAATGTGTGTGTGTGCTTCTACAGACATTTTATAATCCGCAACATTAAAGAATTAATACGAATAAATGTTGATTGGTTCTTTTTAAGGCAGTACGAAACAGAAGAATCCACCTTTAGTACTATAAAAAAGAAAACGCAGATATAAAAGTTTGATTGTATATTAATTAAAGCGCTTTTCTCCAAAAGGAAAACTTTATATCTCCCCTCCCCCCTTTTTTTTTTTTTTTTAATAGGTGTAATAGATAACACAACAAAAAAAAAAAAAAAAAAAAAAAAAAAAAAAAAAAAAA
>BMAW01046238.1:0-73897 GCA_019974015.1 Nephila pilipes | reverse complement strand
TTTACAAATATTAATTCATTTAATTAAATTTAATTGGTGAAAATGCAGTTTAGCTCAAACACTTGGCGTGATGTCAAAAATTGCCAAACGTGGCGATTTTTTTTTTTTTTTTTTGGCTGAACGTTGAAGTCCGCGATGCAGACCAGGGTAGCCACATTTGGCAAAATACCGCCAAATAATTCCTGTCACCAAGAGTGGTTGGACTAAACTGCATTCCAACCTTTTAATTTAGCGGATGAATTAAATAAAATAAAACAAGCCAATGCTTCTACTGGTCATTTGTCTTACAATGGCAAAGTTGGTAGAGCGTCGGCGAAGAATCTTCATGCCTTCGGATCGAAGCATACAATTTTTTTATTTGATTTTCAAATAATTAATTTTAGTTTTATATGGGAGAAAAAAATTTCTCTTTTGCCACTTAATATTGTGATTCTGTCATATGAATATGCATATTTATATTAATTGTAATTATTTATTAAAAAGTAACTAAAATAAAAATTTTCTTTATTGACCGAAGCAGGAATTGACTTTAATTTTTTTTTATAATACTTGTTTATTTTGCCTTCAACTGTTTATTACGAGTTTACAACTAAAAATGAAGACTGATACATATGACGCCATCTATATGTCAAACATAAATCACTTCCGAAAATGGCTGAAAAAATTCTAGAAGAGCTAGGATACACAAGTACTTTTTATAAGTTTAAAACTGTAGACTATTTTAAATATTTTGATTGTTTTATATGTGTAAGTTACATTTACAGCAAAATTTTCAAGTCTGAACATTGTGATTTTATCATGTTAGAATATTCTACAATTTTTTGGAAGATTATAAGTCCACCTTAAGAAATTAAATGTCGAGGAAAATTAGTTATTTGATGAAGAAAAATAGTAGTTAACAAACAATTTGCAATTGTATATAAAATTCGAACAATGAATTGCTTGATATAGTATTGGGAAGAATCCTAAAATTATTTACAAGACACGGTATCAGTCGTTAAAATATTATGTTTTACAATTAATTGAGAAACGATTACCACTTAAATATTTGTTTGAAAATGTTTTATATATTATACACACTGCAGAATCACTATTTAAATATTTGTTTGAAAATGTTTTTACATTATAGAATTATTTGACTGATATAACATTTCTTATGATGCTTCAACGACAAGTAAATTTTGTATTTTCGAAAATGTTTACCTTTATTCTACGCGAAATTTACTGAAACTCCCTAGTGATCTTTTTCTTCCCATGGGGTCTTTGGTAAACACGAGTGACGCACCTCCGGGTTACCTTATCGATCTTTCTCTATTTCTGACCCTCCTTGTCAACCAATTTTTATCTTTTTTTCAATTTTTCACTTCTGGACTAGAGTTAAATCTTGTTTGGCGTAGAATAGCCACATCTGGTTCTTGCGCCAATAATTTTCACATTCACTCACTCACTCACTCTATGCTATATTTTATCTCTATATTATGAGACACAGTAATTTATGACATAAAGCAGAGGTTTCCAGCCTGGGTTCCGCAAAACCTTAGGGTTCCCTGGAACTTTGGCAGGGGTTCCACAAGAGATCACTATTTGATTAATCAAAACGCCAACATTTTAATAAAATTTTAATTTTTATAAAAGATCAAATTCTTCAAGGAAGTTTGCTTGTAAAAATAAAGGTAAATATAAATATATTATGGATTTAAATAAAATCTTAAATTTCGAAAAAATCATGTGCTTCAAATACATTGACCGAGATGCATTACGTCACCTATTAGTCTCTGTTTCTTGGCTCAGATGAAGAACCGCTCTCTATTTGGCTACTTCTTTCACTATTTTCAAGGTACCAAGTAAAATTGACGCCACTCCTTTAAAATTGAAATTTTGGGCAGATCGCATTTTGTAAGATAACATTAAATGCTTTCCTAATTTGCATAATATTTTAATTGAGAGTAGCGCTAATCTCGATAAAAATGTAAAAATTAGTTAGGTCCAACATTTATAAGATCTGCCAAAAAGGATTCCTTCAATATTTCTCTGTTCCAAAAGAAAAATTGTCTTGGATCCAAAATCCTCCTCCAGATTGTGGCACCTTCGAACTCCCAATGAAAGAAAGAGAACAACAAATTAATACATCAACACACTCAATTGAAATTAAATTTTGGTTAAGTTTATATTATGTTTCTTTGGATTGACATTAGAAAAGAATATCTTGAAATTGCTAAAAGAGCTGTGAAATGTCATACGTTTTAACCTATGTATATGAAAAATCTTTCTCTTAGTAAGCTGAGACACAAACAAAATACAGAAACAGATAGGACGCTGAAGATGACATTAAGTTGCAGATTTCAACAATTATTCCCAGGCGTAAAAATACTTTGCAATTAAAAATAATCGCAGCTAAGTCATTAAAAAAATTCTTTTTATTCACTTGTTATAATTTAAAATATTGTTGCTTTTTTGTTTATTATTCATGGAATATATATATTTAAGGGAAAAAATGTTACCTTGCCATTCATTATCTTATTAAGACGTTTCTGTTGTGATAAAATAGAGATTCAATAATAATTTTGTAAATTTGATTAGGATAAAGCTTTCATATACTATTTTTTTCACCATTTTCTTGAAGGAACTCCTTGATTAAAGAGATCAAGGGTTTCCTTAAGAAAATGGTGAGCTCAAAGGGTTCCCCAAAATGTAAAAGGTTGAATACCCCTGACATAGAGCATCTCTCGGATCATCCAGGATAACAGAATCAATGTGTTTAAAAATAGTATAAGGAGTTTCCTCCACTCTTTGAAAAAATATTCTCCCGCAAATGTTTGAAATAATAATAACAGAACAAATATTAGAATATGCTATACAAGTACGATCAAATGGTATTTAAAATATTGTCTAATATTAACTTTTATTTGAGTTTATTAATTCATGGCAATGAAAAAAAAATTATTTCCAGACTTTTAAGGAAAGGTTAATGAAACATATATTCCGCACTTATGCAAATTTAATATTGGGCAACTGTTTTTGCAAGCAAAGATTAATGTAATGAAAAGAGAGAGTTAGCTAAATGATGGTATCGAAGACTGACATTTATGTGAATGAAACTAATGCGGAAAGGACTGCGTGAATTATTATATACGTAGAAGGTAATTTTTTTATTATATGAGGGAGCATCGTTAAGTATTCACTCATTACTAAGAAATTATCCAGATATCTGAATAGAATTTATTCGGCGTATTAATTCATCTTTATGCGCATAATATAAATTACTGTTATAAATACTGATTTGTTTGATTATAGGAAGGCATAGAATGACGTGATCCGTAGTATCATAAAGCTTTAATTTTTCTAAAAATAATCGCGATAGAAACTTAATTCTCTTATTTATCATTCTTATGAATTATCCACATAGTCTCTTCCAGACTTATACATCTTTCCCAGGGTTTCTTCACATTACAAAAGCTTCATTATATAATTCAGCAGAATGAATTGTATCTTCTCCATATTGCGGGTTACTTCAATCTACGACTTTCTGAACCGAAGCAAGTCAACATGAATAGCTATAGTTCACAACATCGTGTATATAAGGATCAATTAATATGCAGAATAAGTTTTAATTAGATATCGCGGTTATTTTCTTAGTTATAATTAAATCTTAATGATATACCTACCCAAATACTTAACATGTTAAATTCTTGAAATGCACTGTTTATTAATATTTATAAAGCGCAAGTTTAGTTTTTATTATAGTCGCACTAGAAGCAACACGAAGGCTATTGGTAACGGACCTCGTAATTTTAAACCACGGTCAAGTGATGAGGACGACACCTGAGCTGGTATCCCCTCTCCCAACATCCACACCACACCAACGGGAGGACTTTGGGCCCCGACGGATTTAACGTGCATCAACCCCGGCTCACAGCGGGTTTTTAGCGGCCAAGGATCGAACCCGCGACTGAACGAAAACGCCGGCCACGAATCTGAAGCCAAGACCACTAAGCTACCGCTGGCTTTATAAAGCGCAAATTTATAATGAACAGTTTATTTTTATTTATAATGCTCAAATTTATAATGCAGATCCATAAATATTTCAGGAACGCATAATTAACAAGCGTAGAAATCTATGCTCCCTTCAGAGGCGTAGCGTGTGTGTGACGGGGTGTAATCCTATGTTAAAATGCAGGACTCGAAATTGGTACACTTAAAGTCCGATAAAAAGCACTCGAATGTTAATTTTATATACTGACTAAAAGAGCAGCGTATTTTATAATATTACTCATTTCTTTCTGAATAAATCCCTTTTTTCTGGTGTAAAATGTGTTCCTTGTTTCGTCATCTATACGGTAAAGTTAAATGGTATTTGAACTTAACGTATCCACACGAAAAAAGGCGTATTTTTTTTTAAATGTTCATACATTTTAAGAATACTGTACTAAATAGATATATGTATTACAACGTCGTAAATTCATTTGAAAATTAGAACAATTTTCTGCCTGGAAATATGTTCGAAATTTCAACCGGTACTTTGACATTAGGCGATGATAGCTTGAAATGTTTGATTTGACGCGTATAGGGACGTTTTCCACTGGTTGAGTAAGTTACGGATTGATTATTGATTGATTTGAATAAAATAACTTGATTATCAACACCGTGTAACTTACTAATCATGGTTCATTGATTCGTGTCTATTTAAATTATTAACAATGACGTAATACCGTGAGGGGCTTTATCACCTTCCTTATTTGGTAAAATAAAATACTGGAAATCAGGAATCCAGTTAGTAATCAGTGTGCCATCAGCACGCTTCAACAACATCGGTCACAAGACTTGTTTCGTGATTATCGACAAAAAACATTTTGGGCCATGTGCTGCAGGTAACTCGTCAATATCGGATCGCTTATCGCTCACAGCTATAGCTCGTGATCTTAAATTTAGAGCAAGATTTTTATGTAATGTTTGTTCAAGATTCCAATGTTGTGACATGTAATACGGCTCTTGAATATTCACTGTAATCTGCTCTTGATATGAAGTATTCTAGATATACCCATGTTCTGATTCTGGAAAATTCGTGATTAACACATCGCGATTAATGTACTTCCGTATAATGTCTTTTTTACTAGTGATTCCTTTTGTTGAAAATAAAATATGAAAAAAGGCACGAAGACTCTCGAATCAACTTGTGCAGTTAAACGTCATTTTTTTTTCTCCCAAGGCAACACACATATATTTGTAATGATGACTCAATTACCTAGGCCTTGTATTGAAACAATTATTTAATTATTTTATTCAGGCACATTTGTTATATTACATTTTTTCATTGATTTTTGTTTTGCATTAGCAAATAATAGTTTTCACTCAGTTTAACATACAGGGTTATTCAAAATGAATCATCCGATTTCAAAATGCAGAGTTTTCATAAATAAACGACACAGAATGATAAATAACGCATGAATGCAAAGGGAAAATATAGAAGCTCTTTTTACAAGTGTTCGATATAACTTCCTTTAGCCACTCGTATAATGTCAATTCGATATGTAAATTCTCACAGAACACGTTGTTAAGTGCCAATGATAATAAATTGTACAGCAGAAGAAATCCGTTGTTTAAGTTGAAATGAATGTATAGGTAATGGTAGCGCATACACTTTATCTTGTACAAACCTCCCCCAAAAGAAATCGAATGGAGCCATATCAAGTGATTTAGATGCCAGTTATGTAACATCAAGTCAACAGATCCACTGCGACTGATCCAACTGTGAGGTAACTACGTGAAAGCTCATGAAACAGCTTTCATGAAATTGTTTCACTAGGGCCATCTGCTTTTCGAAGTATAAAACTTTCACAGCTTTCCTTTGTTTTCATGTATTACATGCATCGTTCTGTGCCGTTTATTTATGAAAATATGGAATTTTGAAACCGGGTGAATCATTCTGAATATCCTTGTATTTTTTTCCAAGAACACATTTATAATGAATTAAGGTAGCTTATTTTATTAAAAATGCTTCAAAATTTTTTATGTTTTGATTTTGCTGTTGAAAAATTGAGGGCCCTTCCCTCGTTCTGTACATGTATCAATTTATGAGAATTTGATAAATATAACTATCGCAAATAATATTTTAAAATTGTAAACACACGCATTGCGCGCAGAGAAAAATATCTATATTTACATTTATATGAAAGTGTGATTTATTAAGATACTGCTACGATTTTCTCAACATCTTCTTTATCCATTGTGCTCATATTTGGCACATTATGAAAATAGGTTATTTTCTATACGGTGAACATATTTTTTTCCAATAAAGGCCCGCAAATTATAAGTATAGCATAATGTTTGTTCAGAAATTATGGAACATTTGGATACCGAAATTTAAAATTTTTGAGATTGTATCAAAATTAATCTCTGAAATTATTATGGTGTTTAATGCATAAAAGAATTGTGTTCATAAGTGTGTCGTGCAAAATTTTGAAGTTATACCAGTAAATATAGCAGATATCAAGCAAATGTTCCTAAAGTTAAGCACAATACTTATTAATGTAAATATAGTTAATGATCATCGATTGCTCATTCATAGTTTTTAGTGTTTATACATGTGATATTTTTCTTTACATAAGCACATAATAATACAGATACCTCAATGTTAAAGTAATCTATCTTCTATCGCAATTAATTTAAAAAGGAGTAGATTATTTAAGTTTTGCGTAAAATAAGCTCATTTCTCCTTCTCGAAGCCGTCTCAGTTACCTTAAAAGGTAGATTACCATAGAGAAAAATTGCACATTGAAGGATTGAAACTATCAAAATTCTGCAATTTTTCTATATTTATATTATTTTTTGTACAATTTTTTTTACATTTTCAGATTTGGTGTAATGTTATAGAACAAGATCCTTGTTCAGGAACTGTTTTTAGACATAAAAATTTCTCAATTTTATTCTAAGATCTCGAAAGCTGGCGGAAGGGTTATTAACATATATGTCGGTTTGTCACGCTTCCTTCTTCCAGAAAATTCGATAAACGTGTAGCTTTTCATATTAACAAATAGAATTTAAAATAATTTTTATGTGTAAGTATAAGAAACGAAAGGACGTATAAAATTCCAGTTCTGGACGATATCTGAACTAGCAACTCCCTCTCTAAGCTTTCACACCATGCCATTGACATGACTTCGACAGATTTAACGTGCATCAACCCTGTTAGGTTGAGGGTCTTTAATGACATCAGGTTTAGAAAACTCTGATAAATATATTATTTTCTGTAAGATTTTTTTTTATTTTTTAAGCGTTGTCTTACATTTTCTTAATATCTGAATGTTTTGCTATTTAGAAATACACATTTTTTTTATTATATGCGTATTATTTTCTTTTTAGAAATAATATTTAAGTTAACGCATTTGTATTATACGTTCAATAAGATTTAGCAAGATCATAATTACAATCGATTTTTTTATTTGCTAATACACAATTGATTTTTAAATTAAAATTTCTTTAACATTTCTTTCAAACATTTTCCGAACCGAAAAAAAATTTAACTATTTCAGACTGTATTATTTAAGGCTTTAATTTTTTGTAATTTAAATTTTTCTTATCATCTACAGTGAGCCCTACAAAACTTACATGAGAGTAACAAGTTCACTTCTGTATATTCTATAAATATAATAGCGATGTGAACTTATTTAATTTAGCCTTTCGAAAACGCACATCAAATGTTACTTACATTCTCTCATTACATTCTTCAAGAAGAAAAATCATTGTTTAATATCAAATTATAGATATATTCAATAAATTTATTTCTTTTTCTTTTCTAACAACAACTGCATCAAACCTTTTGCAGTATGTTATTTGAGTTTATATCAGGTTTAATATTTATTATTCAGTGCATATATTTTCCCAGTGAATTTCGCCTTAAGTTTTGCCGTATATTTTCTCTTCCTAGAATGTTATCTACGTTTGAATAAACTAGATTTGTTTATACACAAGATAAATTAAAAGTTTTTACACAAGTTAAATTAATGTAACTGACATAATCTAAATAAAATAGAAGCATTTTTTTTTAATTTTTACTTTGGATATTATTTAGTTGAATATACTTTTTTTCGTTTAATTAATTGAATTAATATAATCTGAATAAATTAGATTGAATTGTTTAGTACAAAACTTTAAATTATGGAATAATTGCAATGATCAACAGTAAGTTTATGAAAAATTACTTATAATAATACTGATTTTGAATATCATGTTAGAATTTCTACAATATTTCTTTTCCAACAAAAATTTTATATAAATAAGAAATGAATTGAATAGAACCTTTTTTACCGAATGAGTCAGACTATTTTATTTAAAATTATCATTTTTATACTTATGTTAATTTTTATCATCTACTATAAACCCTTCAAAACTTATAGGAAAATAGCTATTTTTTGCTGTACATTCTATTTTGTAAATGAGAAAGCGGATTTCTCTTTTCATGTTTTTAGCACTTCAGTTAACTATCCAATAATTGGATTTAAAATGAAAAGAATAAATTCTGGTATTTGTCATCAATTTCTTATATTCTTACAGTTGATACTCAAGATAAAATTTTCTTAAAAATTTCTTTTCTTTTTTTTTTTTTTAAAAAAGTAAATAAATTTAGTTTTTCGAAAACCCACACTAAATGTTCCTTACATTCATTGCATTCTTCAAAACTAACACACACAATCTTGTTTATAATAAATTTTAGAAATACGTGAGGACTATGTTGAAGTATAATCGCAGTTTTCTGAATTTGGCCTTATCTTCGGTATATGTTTATCTGCGATGTTTCCTTAGAAGAAGAATTTTACAAAATGTTGTCTTTGAAACGCCGTATCCTTTGAAAGTTGGGGCTAAGATAGGATCGACCATTTTAATACTTTACTTTTCTTTGTTGAATTCGAATGTTTGAATTGGATATGAATAACCATTTTTGGAAAGGGAAATGTTTCAGTTTTGATTTTTTTTGTAAGGTATTATTTTCAAAATATTGCTAGATTTGCTCAAATTTCAAGAGTAATAAAGATTTTCTTGCTTGCATAAGTGATTTCCATAATAATAAAATAATTCGAGATAAAAAAAAAACCAACGTATTTTTAAAACAACGTTTTTAAATGGTGGCAAAGTTTAATAAAAAAATATTGGAATATTAGTTAAAACTTTGTTAAAAACCTCATATCTCTCTCGTCTTTAAGATCACTCTCTCTGCGTAATTCAATATGTCTTCCATAGACGGCGCCAGGTTACTACACAAATTACGTTATTAAAAAAAATTATTGAAATATTAGTTAAAACTTGTCGCAAATATCTAAATATTGCATTGTTAGGCGAGTAAGAACGATTCCCAATGTTTCAGAGCTCTAGCTTAATGGGAAGTTGGTTAATTTAATGATCGAAAATTTGATGACACACACACACACACCAAGTGAAATACAGAAAAACGTTTTAAAAATAATGTCGGAAGAGTGTAAATGTAACGCAGGCAATTCATATCGGTGTTGAATTATATATTATCGCTCAATTTATATTAACACTGTAACTCGCGGTTCACTTAATTCACCACCAGAGTCCCGAATGCCGCGAGTTTAGTGGGTTTAACAGTACTGATAAATAGGCTTCGATTTACTCAAAATGGGCTTTACAGATCAAACCGATGTTTAACATCCTTTATTAATTTTAGAGCCAAAATTTTTATTTGTTTTGATTAAATTAAAAGTAGCTCGAATTCAGAGATATAAATCCAAAAAAGAAGGGACTATATCACAAAATAAAGTTCACCGTAAAATCTTTTTCAGTTTTTTATCATATATGTAAAGAAGAATAGTTGTTTATTTGTATCTATCTTTTTATAATTTCGAATTAATATAATATTCATTTAATTTTTATAATATTCATTTAATCAAATGTTGTAAGTATGTATTTCAGTTAAGGCATAAAATTGCAATTAAGCTAAATGAGGATTATGAAGAGTTAACATTGTTACATAACCACAATTTTGTTAAATCGTCATTGAAATTTTGGATTTGTGAATTTATTTCATCCAAACAAATATTCTCATACTTATTAAGTTATTGAGAAATTTGAACATTTAGTCAATAGACTTGTGTTTTTGTACAAAAAGCGCCAAAAAATATTTTTTGTGACAGTTAAAATTTTAATACTTTTTAAAAAATTTCAATCTAAGAAATGAGAAATAAAAATGAAAGGAATAAATAAAATTTGGAGAAGCAAAAATCCTTAACATAATTGCTATTTTATTTTTAAGTTGAAACTTTAATATAACTATCAGTACTTACTGTTACAATCGATGTGATAGTTGGTTGATTAATTGTTTATTAATGTCGCACGACGAAGCAACATGAGCACTATTGGCAACGGACCTCGTAATTTGATCCTCGATCAAGTAACAAGGACGTGATCTGACCCAGTACTTCAGAGCTTGGTATGGTATTCAGAGCTTGGCTTGGAGACGCGCCTCCCTCGCCTAACAACTATACCATGCCCTGGGACGACTCGAAAGATTTGACGTGCATCAGCCCGCTACAGGTGGGTCTTTAGTGGCATCAGGACTCTAACTCACGATTTGACGGAAACAACGCCGACCGCGAGTTAGCGACCATAACCACTAAGCTACCATAGCCATAGTATGTGAGAAAAAAGGGAAATAAAATTATCTAACCGTAGTCGCTACTTGGTGTTTTTAACTGTTTCTGATCATGTTCATCAAGATTTGCCGCGTACTTTAAAGTGATTGTTAAAAAATAATGACGTAAACTAAAATAGTAAAGACGTGGAAGAATGTACAATGTAGTAGATCGAAAGCGGATATTTTTAAATAGAATCAATTCAATGTTTAATTGATTGCTATAAAATCTCTTTTTTTTTTTGAAGGCATGCAAATACAAAATTAATTTAATAGGCAACATATAACAATTTTTTTTAAACGAAAAATTGATTTTTGGGTGCAGTAACCGATACAATAAGTATTGATAAGGGAGGAGGGTATTCAGTTACGTATTTTTGTGTAATTTGCCATCATGTCATCTCTTCTCCGACTATCTAATTATCTAAAAGTGCTGATTTTAATATCCTGTTCCTAAATTATGTAAGATTTCGGCACGAAAAAAAATATTTACATAAAAACTCAATTACAGCAGATGCATCGACTCAGTATTCACAATTTAATAGGGTTTTCCTATTAAAGTATGCTATTTTGCCGGTGCGTGAAATTTTGACGGGAGGGGGGGGGGAGATCAACTGGACCCGCCACTGTGGGAGTGAGAAAAGACTGATAAGAAAACATCTATAATGACAAACAAATGCACCACATCCTTTATTGAGGTAAATGTTATTATCGAGATCACGTGATGGATGATTGATTGAATAGTTGCCTCAAGCAAGAAGCGGGCAACAATGTGCCAGTGCTAAATTGGGAGCTTTCTGGGAGAATATACAAACAAGATCGTGAGCGAATACCCTAGCAAGAGCATATACAATTACATAAATTAGATACAATTAAATGTAATTTTCGAAAATCGGTTTTTGATCAGTAGTGAAAATCCCTCAACTCTAAGCGTTAACAAATATATAATTCAAAGATCATTTTTATGAAATAAATAAATTGTTCAGGAAAACTATTTCTATTCGTGTATCTCAAAAGTATGAGTTAGACATCTCGCGTTTAAAAAGGTAATTGGGTTATGGGATACGGGACTATCTGGGTAATTCAGCTGATATCGTACCAGAGCACCTACGGGTTGCCGAAAACGTTGTATTAGAAGAAAAATATTAATAATAACGCATTTAAACAGCAAAAGATAATCATTATTGTATAAAATTTAATTTAGTTCTTACAAATAAAGTGTCATCTACACGAAATAACTAAAACCACAAAAATTTATTGTTTTGTATGCATAGCGAACATTATTCCTTTGAAGAGGAATGCATAAAATAATGCGTGTAAAGTTTGTCTTCCTGCGTAAAACCTCCAGATTACTGGCAGGACAGGAAAGGTGAAGTGCCAGAGTGTAGAGGGAGAACTGCATTTTCAATAATCATTAGATTAAGTGACAATACTTTCAGGTCTAAACTTAAACTATATAAAATTAATTTGACACATAACAGATAATAAATATATTAGAGTAAATAAACCCCTATTTTATACAAATTTGTGGTTTTGCTTATATTCTAAATATTCTTTAAATAAAAAAAAAAAATAAGCTTGGTATATACTCGTTCTTCGCTAGGGTGAAAGGAAAAATATAATAATCTAGCTTGAAGTATAAACGTTTTCTAATTAGGACCAATTTTTGAATAATATGTTCAGCAATTTTAAGTGAACTGCAAATTAGACTCCAAGCAAAGAAAGACTTAGTGAAAAAAAAAAAAAAAAAAGCAAAGTCAAAAATCTGAATTTAGACGCAATGGGGGTGAAGCATGCAGTTTGTTAATAGAAGAAATTTTTTGAAACTTTAATAAATGAAGTTTGTTAATAGAAGAAATTTTTTGAAACTTTAATAAATGAAGGTAAATAATTAAAATACAATTTTCAATTGAATTTTCGTCTTTGAAGTCGATTTTAAAGATGGTTTTTATAAATAGAATCGAATAAAAATGTTACAGACTCAAAATATGAAAAATAATGATTATGAAAAGAATTTGTATTAAAAAATAACAATGCATAAATTGCAACAGAAAACGAAAACAATGCCAAGAGAAGCACAGTAGAATAAAAACAATAACACTAAGGAACTTTTAATTATTACTTATGGACTGTAAAAAAAATTGTCCTAAAAGTAGTTCTACAAGAAGTAAATATGTATTATTGAAAAACATTTCTGTGTGCAATTAATGATAGGTTAAATATCAGTGCGCTGTCTGCTTTAAGAAAATGAAGCAGAAAATGAACACAATGCCCAGAAAAGAAACGCAGTTGAATGCATTAAAAGTGAATAAAAACCCTATTTTTTTTAACGCAACAGTAGTTGTTTTGCTATTTGTTCGAAATAGCCTTGGAATAGCCTTGGAAATTTTTCGAGTTTTTTTTACCCATTTTATATTTCGAAATGTTGACTTGTGACTTGTGCTGCCATCTAGTTAATTTCAAATACACCAGTAAATCGCTAGTTTTAAAAAAAAGAGATCGGTTTATACAAAGTTAATTTAATAATTAATTAAAATAATTTAGAATTTATTCATACCTGACAATAAATTACGTAAATATTATCAGATTTATACAAAATCTAAATTGTTTCTCGAAGGGAGAGAAATATATTTGTGAATTAAAATTTTTTCGAAAAAAAAAAAAGAAGTAAAATTTAGTAAGATTAGAAAACAACTAGACATTCTAAGGCAGTAATTTTTAAAAATATTTTATAGTCATTTTGGGCAATTTAAACATGTCCTAAAATTAATCACACCTGTTTATTTATTTAATTAGGCTTGAATAACTATTAAACACACCACCTTTGAATTATGCCTCTATACCAACAATACTCCAAAATGTATAGCCTGTTATGTTAATACGTTGTTTATGTTAATTAAGCAAGGAATTACAGAATATATGACACATTTATTGAATTAATTTATAGATAAGTTAAAAAATTATTTAGTGAATAAATGCCAGAAATATCCAGCCATTTTTAATTCCTTTAATATAGTTTTAGATAAATGCCTTCAAGTTTCAAAAGACCTAAGAAGTTCGGAACTTAAAACCAGAAATAAATAATTAAAATGAAGACCTACTATTCCCCCCCCCCCCAAATTTCATTTTCATTTTATTTTTTTCTGTTGTTTAAATATTTTTGATTGATAATCTCTTTTTAACAGGAATTTCTCAAAAAAATATGTCAACAAAAATATCAGTTCGAATATATCGAATGTTTTAATAGTTCTTTCTTTATTTTTTTATTAGATTTCTTCATAAAAATATACAACAATAACATAAAATAAATGTTTTATTTATATAATTTATTGTCTCTGAGACTATTAATCTAGCAAGTGGATTACAGAAAATAACGAGAGATAAAATGTCATATTTTGCTTTTTGTAGAACATTTTGATTTGGCGACCGAAAGTGATTGCCAAGATTCCGATTACGTGCTTTTTCATTTTCTTTAGAGATTTACTAAGAACACAATTTTCGACTTGCAAAGGAAACAAAGAAAATGCTTTAACGAATGTTAACAAGTAAGAATATTTACATATTCTTTCTGTTATTTCCTATTAGAAAGCATGGTGTCGATTTGTTCCGAATCACCGGAGTGTAAGAAGCAACATTGAGTTATAAAAACAAAGCACAAAATTAAATTAAAATAAAGTACAAGGTGGACACCAAGTTCGGTTTTTAGCAAGCTTTTATTTACCAAATCAGTTTTTTCGGTAACTCTTTAAAGATAGTTTAGCAACCTAATTTAAAAGTAGACAAAAACTGTTAATTTGCCAACACAAAGGCGTACACAAGGTGGGTAGGGGAAATTTTGAAGTTCAAATCCCTCCTTTAGACCAATAGATTGAGAAAAAGGTTCATAATTGTTTAATGCTTAACATTCGTCTACGTTTTGCTTTCATTTTCGTGTTTTTTTTAAATTACCCCTGTTCCCATAAAAAAAAAGTCTGTGTACTCCACCGTGCCAATCTTCATCCAATGCTTTATTTCATCACGAAATTTAAAAATGCGAAATTATAAAATAACACATATGTATTGATAAGGGGCGGCTCTGATGAAAATAATATATATGTATTGAATATGGTCAACTACGACTCGAAGTCCAAAAGTAATTTTACTTGTAAAAGTAAATTCCTTTCTTTTCATAAGTTTATTAGTTAATATAAGCTGAACAATGAGTTCAAAAGTAATTATTTTATTTCATTTCTCTTGTTAGTTAAGAAACTTAATGTTATTCAAACACATAAAAAAAATTGATATATGTGGGAAATACCAGCGTCACCAACAAATGGCGAAGCGGAAGATATAGCTCGATGTTACACAGTCAGCAGAGAGAGGAGATATCTGAGGTTCGCGAGCAGGCGACTTCAACTAACCTTCAGCTCCCGCGAAGGGGATGCTTGATAAATGTCCATGCTGACAGCGAAAAGGCGATCAGGATCAAGGATTACCTTACGTGTGAAGAATGGCATAGTAATTCTCCGACGCTGAATTTCTTTCATGTTTTACAATCAACAGGATACAAATCATACAAAATAAAGCTATGATCATCATCTACGTAATAAATATCGACTGAAATTCAGCTAAAAATAACTCTTTTAGTTTTTCATAATCCGACAATTCTTCGTCAGTTGCATACGTTAAAACATTATTGGCTTTAACCCCTAGCAGATCGATTAGTATCCCTACCTGTAGGCCATTTGGCACTGATTTCACAGCAAATGCTTTCTCTAAGGAAGTAAAAAACGAATGCAATGCTTTGGGTTTCTCAGGAACAGATATTGTTAGTGTTTTAATACTTTTTATTAAATTTTCGACACTAAGAGGCGCGTTTGTTCTTTCACCAGGCATTGATTGATTTTTTAATCTTTGGAGCTCAATCTCCTTCTCAAGTTGGGCTAGTTTGATTTTTTCAATCTCTAACTCAGATTGATGATTTGCCTCTGTGGTCGTCCGATCCTCCACGATCGATTTGACGACATCCCGGACAAAATTTTGATCCGTTTTAAATAAATCATTATCCTGTAATAATTTCTTTATATCACAAATTATTGCTTTGTCTGGCACAGTCTTTCCGAGTTCTTCAGCAATTAATTTTAAATCAATATTCTTTAAATTATTCAAGATACTCATTTTGAAGGAATTTTTTTAGCAAACAGAAATATGGTGGAAACAGCAAACAGAAAAGTGGCACAGTACTGGTTTGAAGTTTGATGAAGGTATATCTGGTTTCAGAAGGTCGAGCCCCCAGAGTTATGGGTGTGGTGGTTTAGAAATTATACCATTCACTCCATTTGAAGTAACAATGCTCGTTTATTTATGTTAGATAACTAAGGAATGTTTGCGTAGCTTTAAAAACGCTCAACGCTTACCTAATGAGTCGCATATACAATTCGCATCGAGATTAAGTGCAACATTCAAATACTATTGTCAAGTAAGGGAAATAAGATTTTAAAAGATTATGTGATTTAATAGTTGCAGATAAATTATATGAAACCTGGGATTTCAAAACGAAAGAATATATAGGGGTTAGATATAGGTCGTCAATGCGATTTATTTTTTACATCGCGTGGTAAATCATTGTCTGAAATCCACGGTAAAAAATACGGAGCGAAACTGGTGAAACTGAAGACTTAAAAACAGGCGAGGAAGAATGACTTATTCCGCAGAAACACAAATCAAAATATAAAACCACAGAAAATATGTTTTGTCTGTGGAGGGAAGGGAGAATCTTATCATTTCTCTCGGAAACGTCCGAAACGCTTTGAAAAAAAACGAAAAAGAAATTAGTAATCATTTTGTAACACCGGTATCATTTCTGCACCAAAAAGTATCCCTCGCAATAAATTGGAATTCATTGATATTTTCGTAGACGGGAAAAAAACAAAATTTCTGAAGATTCCGGAAGTGAGTTAATAATCATAAATAAAAAACTTTTTCCCGCAAAAATAAAAACGGGTAATATACAAATAAAAAGTTGTTTTGGAAATGAAATTTTTGCTGAGACCGCAACATTTTCTTTTGCTTTGTGTGAAGATTGTAAAACAATAGAAATTGAAATTGTGCAATTTGTGATCAGATAGAAATGGATGAAATTTTTCCACTAGACTGTCTAAATCTTCGTGGGTTAAATAATTTGGCAAATATCCAAAATAAGCAAATTAATTCCTTTTCTAAGGCAATCGAAAATAAACTACCATTTTCTCCAGCGGTATTTGATAATGAATTGCCTGATTTGACACATATTGTTGACAGTTGTTTACGAGACTAGGTTAAGAAATTCCGGTATCTCAGAGATCACGTCGTATGCCTTTCGCAGAACAAAAAATTGTGGATAAACAGATAAATGAGCTTCTAGAAAAGGGAATAATTAAACCTTCGTGTTCCGATAACGCTGCTCCAATACTGTTACCCAAAAAAGGGACGGGGCACATCGATTATGCGTAGAATTTAGGAACCTAAACAAAAAAAGTAGTGAAAGATTCTTTTCCCATGGCTTAAATAGAGGAGGTATTAAATCGCTTAGATGCGAAAGTCTTCTTTACCTTAGACTTAAAAAATGGTTTTTTCCACGTACCGGTTGAGGGAAAATGCACAAAATATTTAGCATTCACATGTCATGCGGGTTTATATGAATTTTTGAAAGCTCCATTTGGTTTATCTATTAGTCCTAGTGTTTTCTTAAGATTTATTTATAATGTATTTAGAGATGTAATAAGAGATAATACTGTTATAATATATATGGACGATTTTATTATTCCTTCTTGTAATGACAAGTAGGGCTTAGAAAAACTTAAACGCGTTTTAAGAGTAGCCTCAGAATATGGTCTGGAAATTAATTTTAAAAAGTGCCAATTCCTAAAAAGAAAAATTGAATTTTGGGTTAAGTGATTGAAGAGGGTGCGGTTTGCCCTTCTTCACCTAAAATTAGTGCAGTTCAAAATTTCCCTCAATCTAAGAATATTAAGCAAATGCAAAGCTTTCTAAGTCTCACAGGATATTTCAGAAAGTTTGTGTCACGTTATTCGAAAATAGCAAAACCACTGAGTGACATGCTTCGAAATGGTGCAGAATTCGAATTTGGGCCAATGCAGAAACAGGCATTTGATCTCCTAAAAGAACTTATGTGTCGAAGTCCTGTACTTTGCATTTTTCAGAAGGTTAACCCCTTGAGCTATATACGGATGCTAGTAGTCACGGTTTTGGAGCAATGTTGCTGCAACGCTCTGATGATGGACAGCTACATCCTATACACTACATGAGTAAAAATACTTCACCGCAACAAGAAAAGTTGTCAAGTTATGAGCTTGAAGTGCTCGTAATAGTCGAAGCCATAAAAAAATTCGAAGTTATCTCTTAGGGACCCAAGTCATAATAGTCACAGACTGTGATGCTTTCCACAAGAAAATGCAGAAAAAAGATCTGACTCCAACAATAGCTAGGTGAGTCTTACTGCTTGAAGAATTTGAGTATGAAGTTATCCACAGATCCAATTAACGGATGAGACATGTAGATGTATTGAGCAGAAATGCTATATGTATTGTTACTCGCTCCCAAAGTGAAATAACTAAGAAGTTCGCAACCGCGCAAAAAGCTGACGAGCGTCTTCATTTTCTGAAAACTCTGGTCGAGAAGGGACCTAGAGAAGATTACTTTATTAAAGAAAACGTCTTGTATTTGCAAGATGGTGCACGTGAAGTCATCGTTGTACCAGAAGCGATGGGACTAGAAATTATTCTTTGAATACACAATAATGGACACTTTGGAGCACAAAAGACCGAATATTTGGTAAAAAGATACTTCCACATCTTAAACGTTAAAAAGAAAATAGAGCAAGTCATCACAAATTGCGTCGAGTGCATTCTTTCTAACAGGAAAAGAGATTAGGACAATATTCCCCAACACCTATCATATAGACTTTATAGGTCCTCTACCATCTACGAACAAACAATATAAGTACATTTTTACAGTTGTAGATGCATTTACCAAATTCGTTTGGTTCTACTCTGGCAAAACTACATCTGCGGCAGAGCCACCACGAAAACTAAAAGTACAACGCGCAGTCTTTGGAAATCCTTCCAGAATAATTTCCGATAAAGGGTCTGCCTTCACTTCTAAAGATTTTGAAGACTACTGTAAAGATGAAGGTATTCAACACATACAAATTACAACAAATGTGCCAAGAGCCAACGGCCAAATCGAGCGGATGCATGCAACTTTCATCCCAATACTTGCGAAATTGTCAATCAACGATCCTGTGAAGTGGTTCAAGTTTGTTCCTGACGTCCAAAGAATCACCAACAGCACTGTCAGCAGATCCACTAAATACACTCCCTTTGAGTTGATGACAGTCGCCAAGATGCGAAACAAGACTGATATGAAAATTAAAGAAATACTTGATGACGAATACATGAATACGATGAATACAAGAGAAAGATTCTTCAGGAAGAAGTAAAAAGAAACATCCTTAAAGTACAAGCTGAGAACAGACGCAAATAAAACAAACATCGTTGAACTACTCCAGTTTACAAAATAAATGACTTAGTAGCAATTAAAAGAACTCAACTTGGCGGAGGTCTCAAGCTCAAACCCAAATTTTTAGGACCATACAGAGTGGTTAAAAAGAAGTCTCATGACTGCTATGAAGTTGAAAAAGTGGGATGCCACGAAGGTCCTGCAACAACTTCCCTGCAGCTGACAGCATGAAGCTCTGTTCAGATTCAGTCACTACCTGAATTGAGGAAACATACCAACTTTATTTAGCATAATTATGTTTTGTAATATATTTTATTCAGTTTTTTGTTTTGTTTAATTTTTCTTTCTTTCCTTGTCTTTTTAGTGTTTGGAGATCCTCACATGTTGATGGTCGAGCGCTGTGGGAAATACCTACGTCACCACGAGATGGCGCAGCGGCAGATATAGCTCGATGCTACACAGTCGACAGAGAGAGGAGATCTCTTGAGGTTCGTCAGCCGGCGACTTCACCTAACCTTCAGCTCCCGCGAAGGGGATGCTTGGTAAATGTCCATGCTGACCGTTAGAAAGTGATCAAGATCAAGGATTATCTTACGCATTGGTACGAAGAACGGTATAGTGACTCTCCAACGCTGAATATTCTTTTATGTTCTACAATCATCTGTATATAAATCATCCAAACTAAAGCTGTAATCATCATCTGCGTATCTAACGTAAACAAACGGACATAGTTACTTCAAATGGGGTAAATGGTATAATTTCTAAGCCAACACACCCATATATATTATGTGAAGAAAATCTTTACTTTAAGAAGAAGAACTTTAGATTTTCTTGTGGATGCTTTACGAGAATGCTGTCCGTGTTAGCTGTTAGTTACTGAACATTAGGTCGATGACTTGTTAGGGCGTTTGCACAAGCTCAGTTAAATGCAGATAAGTTAAAACAGGCCCATGCTTATTTTGAATAAATTTAAGTGTTGAATACAAACATTCAGAATACTAAATACACAAACAGAGATTATTCTCAGCGCATAGTCTTTAGTTTTAGGATATTTTTCTTCCAGAACTGTTTTCCAAAATTAAATAATTGAATCATACATCTTGGGGAAAATTCACAAATTAGCGTCATTTTCGCGAAAAATGAAATGTTATCTGTAGAAATTTTACGGTTTATTTCCGAGCATCTCTGAATAAACGGTTCTTTCATATATTCCTTTCTGATATAGGCCTTCCAAAGGCTGCTGTCCATCTCCAGTGCAAAGTAAAACAAAAGAGATATGCATATATTTTGAATACAATTTAAAGAAAATATTAAGCAAAATTTTTATCAACTACAAGAAACTTTATATTTTAAAATATCCAGATAATAATTAAAAACGAAATTATCAGATACTGAATTTTTCAGTTAGATTCTTATTTCCTCATCACACGTTTCGAAACACAACACAAACTAGTTTCTTTTTTTAAAAAAAAAAATCTGAAATTATTTGTTCCTAATTGTCAGATTAAAAAAAAAAAAAAAAAAAATTAAATAAAGTATTTTATACCTTAAGTAGACCTACCACTAGAAAACTCAATAACTTTGTTTTACCGTAATTTTCCTATAAAAACGCTTAGAAATATCTCAATAATACTAAATACGGAAGACATTTCAGTATACTAAAGAAAATTTGCAATTAAAGACCTGATGCAATATATGCCCGGGTTGGCGTCATTTTTTTTTCCTGATGATAAGTCTATTCATGCCAATTTTTTCTGCATGCCGATTTCCATGTTGCCGTGCATATAAAATTGACGAAAAAAAAAAAAAAATCGAGCTTGGTATCTTAGCATATACTGCATCCAAACCAAATTAAAAAAAACTACCTAAATTTGGCATCCTCTACAGAGCGATTCTTTTTCAACAAATGTATGTAACTTAATAGAAAGGTAATTTAGTGAATAATCTATGTTCGATTTGTAAACGATGCGGTAATGTGACGGTAGCTATTGCGTTGACCGCCTCGGTGCGAGACCATCTTTAAGAAAATTGATTGATTGAAAAATCCTTCCGGAAGAAGCGTACTACAGCTTAACCTACTGCTTATAGGACAATTATTGTTCTATTTACTTTTTGAAAAAGGACTTTAGAAGTATATATCAATCCAAAGTTTCTTTCTTGTAATTTTTTACGCATTCGCGTACGAATTTATGTTGTTGTAATTGTATGTATTGAAATACTGTACAATTGAAGGAAGATTTTTATTTACTGTAAACTAAAATAAAACTCTGTGCTCGAATAGGTTGCTAAACAATTAACTTTCTAGTAAGGTTACCAGAATAGTATAAGCGTTAACAGAAAGGATCCTTTCAGTTTGGAAATCCTGGAGGAAATATTTTTTTTTGATTTAAAAAAATTAGTTTTCGAGAATTTTTTTTACACACACAAAAGTATTCATTTTTAAACAAAATTAATGCTGAAAAAATCCATTGTTTTACTTTATCCACAATATTTACAATGTTTGTTGTCTGTATGATGTTTCTCTGATTGATAAAGCATTTCCTTATAAATCAAAGAAACAAATATTGTGTAGCATTGCTTGAAGGATATACAAAATGCCAAACTGTCCCCTTATTCCCGATATAAATTAATTGCAATTTTCAGCTTCAGGTAATAAAAAGGATTAACTGTGCAATAGAAGGAAGAGGAGGCTTTCTACATCCTTCTCAACGCTTGTTCTAATCGAGGGTGAAAAAAGGCTGTTAATGGCGAAAGCAACTCAGCATAAGAAAAAGGACTCGCTTCGTCAACAAAAAAGGAAGTGAACGAGAAATTTATCTCCATTCATCCATGTTGTGGACACTTGGATTAGTATAATAATTTTAAAAGTTTTATTTAAAAGATCTTTAAGGTAAAAGTAACCATTGAGTCGTCAAAATCATTGAAGTAAAACATTCTTGATTGGATCGTAAATTAATAATATACTGCGTTATTCAAAATGATTTATCCGGTGTAAAAATACTTCGTAAATAAATAACACAATGATAAATAATACGTGATTACAAAGGGAAGATATGGAAGGTTGATTTTTAACAAGTTTTCGATATTACTTCTTTTAGTTACACGTATAATGTCAAAATGGTATGTTAATTCTTGCCGAACATGTTGAAAAGTGTCAGTATAGCCACCAGCATGTACAGACAAAAATTCAATCGACGTTCGTTATCACTAGTACTCAGCGCTTGAAAGGATTACAGGGCATTTTACACGATTTTTACCTTAACACTCGTTAAATAGTAGGCTGAGGAATGTCAAGTTCTCGACTGTCGCTAACAGTCGCTTTAGGTGGGATTCGTTGAAAAGTATCTATCAATTTTCAACATTTTCCGCAGATATGCCATGTCGCCCTCTACTTTTCCCTTTGCAAAAACATCTACTTCTCTCAAATTGATGACATCATCTTCGAATACTTGGAACCGAAGGCAGATTAATTCGGTACTTTTTACGAAATTCATACTGAACGACGTTTATAGATCCACATAGCACAAAAGACCCCACACAAAACGCTTTCTGCCCCGTGGACGCCATTATCACTTCTGCCGCTGAGAAGCTTCTAAAATAGTTTCTGTGAAATAGCTTCATGAAGAACACACGAAAGAGTCATCTATTGTTCACAATATAAAGTGTTCATTTTTTCCCTTCGTATTCATGCATTGCTTATCATTCTGTGTCGTTTATTTAAAAAAAAATATAGGATTTTGAAATCGGATGATTCATTTTGAATAACCCTGTATTTTTAGCACACTGATTAGCTAGTTTGAATACCCATTTCTCAAACTTTGTCGACCCATAGAACCATTAGAACTATACATTTTTTTTCGGGAACTTCCTCCAATCCTTAAAAATATATCTTAAAATAATATTTAATGAAGATCAATTTGTCATAGGTACTTATGTGAAAACAATTAAAGCAAGTTATTTTATTTTTCATTAAAAATTTAAAATAAAATGAAATGTTTTGTAATTTACTCGTTAACAGTATTAATTCGTAACTTAATCTTGTTTTATGTTTAGGGACGGGGTTGTACTTGCACTTTTTTTACTCGAACATTCGAAGTCTAGCTGTACTCATGTTACCTGCAGTCGCATTTTGCATTTGCTTGTACATTTTGATTTTGCTGCCACATACGTGAAAAAGATTTTTTCACTGCACACATAACGATAGCTCTTTGTCAAATATAATCACAAGTCATACAAACTCCGCAGCGAACGTGAATCTATTTTGAATACACATTGCCTGCTAATAGTATGCTTATTTAGAGATTCATAAAATTATGTAGCCAAATGAATAAATAATCCATCTATGATGGAAATACCAATTTGTTTTTATTCATGTTATGAATATTAAAAGTTAATTTCTTATCCTACTCTCTCTGGAAAACTTACTAAACGCATCTGATATAACTTTTACTATATTAATTATTTACTTTTCTGATCTAACCAATCGATTCCCATTCTTTGAATTTTTGTTACTCCAAGAGCTCCTTACTCCACGCAGGTCTGATCCCATTATCTTTTATCCCATTATTACACTTCAGCTCATTATCTTTACAACCCATCTCTAACGCTCTAAGTTAGTACTACTAGACTATCGACCTCCGTATTAAACACTTCAATGCTTTTATATGCATTTCCTCAAGTTTATTAATTTTGCACTTCACTAATTCTAATCTTATCTACAAAAGACACGTTTCATTTATTGTTAGGATTTTAAATACAAAACGACATCATAAAATATCCCTAAAGTGCTAGTTGAAAGGAAAATAGCGATAGAACCCACGTCATTACGTCTACGTTGAAGCTACAGAAAAACTATTGATGACATATCTCCTAATTTTGAGTCACGTTTAAGTCATGAAGAAGACTTCTGAATTAGAGCTTATCTTTCCTAACTTTCATTTTACAATATTGAAGTGTTTTTGAGACTCAATCCCAGTTGACGTGCAGCCTTATTTTCTATAACGGGCCTAATGGAATCAGTAAAATTGGATTAGTTGGTTGAATTTATTGGCGCAAGGGCAGTTTATGGCCAAGCTGCTGTGTGTGTGTGCATGCTCTCTCCCTCTCACACACACACAAAAAAAAGAAACAAAACGTGTATTGGCGTAGACAAAACACCGTAAGCTTGGAGAGAATTTTTGAAAGGATTGAAAAATTAGATCGCCCGGGCTTTCTTAAAGTGCTTTGTTCGTGTTTACCAAAAACATCAAACTCCATAGGATAAAGGAAAAACTGTAGCACTATGTTATTATTTCCTCTTGTAGTCATTATTATGTATTTAAATAGTCACTAATCAATCGTTCGATGAATAGAAAAGCAAACAGTGATCACAACAAAATCATTTCGTTCAGATCTATGGATATGTACAAGTTAATCCCTATCCTGCTTTACCTGCGAAAAGAGTCCCTTTTCGTGTCAGATCTAACGTTTAATATTATAACTTAGTACTTATCATGCCGAACCAACCGGGTTCGACTCCTTATAAGATGGATTGACAAGGGTACAAATTCTTGATTTGTTGTTGAGATCCTGAAGCTTCTTAATCAATGCGGGTCTCAGAAAATGTGTCATATTTTTTTAATAACAGCTCTCTATCTCTACCACTAAACAACTAACTTCCGTATTAAATTCTTCGTTGCTTGTAAATACAAAGTTTCAAATCTGTTCACTAACTTCAATAATTCTAATCTGATATACATAAGTCATATTTCATCATTTAGAGAAATCTTCAATTCAAGCAATATTATATAAATACTCATAATGTTAGTTGAAGGAGAAAACACGACTACACCTACGATATAAGATAACTGGGTCACTTCGGGGACGTAAATCCTGTATTTATTTAAAGAAGTTAAGCTCTTTAAGAGTAACCAGGAAAGTAAGAATCGTATTTATAATTGTACTGTATTTTTGCTTGGCTGAAGAATATTTTGTATAACCGATGTTATTTCGCATTTATACACATTTTATACACATTATGATATTTATAAGAAGGAGGGGTTGAGGGACATTCACCTAAGAAAGTATACGAAGTATTTTATCTCACTTGTCGGTGAATTCGTAACAAAAAGGAATTGAAAGCCTATGCTCTGGTTCAACAATTCCCAACTCTGGGTACGCATACACCAGGGGGTACTCGAGAGGCCTTTAGGAGGTACGCTAAAAGGAAAAGGTAATGATAATTTCCCACCTAAGAAATAAAAGGATTAAAAAGATTAAAAATAATTCTAAAAAGTTGGTAAAAGTTTTTTCTAAAATTATTTTTTGTAATATTGACTACCTATTAATAAAATCTTCGATGAAAGAGGGGTTGCGTCCTCTGGAAGGACCGGTTCTTCTTTCTCCCACCTGGGCTCCTCAAGAGGGGAAACGGTTGCTTCCGTTAAAACATACAAGTTGCATAACAAATAAACATTGAAGTAAATTAAATGTAGCTCCAAATTTGAGATTGTATTTAACCTCTTTTGAGATAAATTTTTCAAACCTTTGTAATTCAAGACAGTCCCAAATATTCCATCAATTTATATTTTTTCCAATTCTTGTGTTAATTTATTTGCTTACTTCTAAAATAACAATAAATAAAAAATTATTTGAAGAAAATATTCATAATTTTATTTATCAATTATATTAATTCAATATTGCAGTATTATTGAATTCAATATTGCAGTATTATTGAATTCAATATTGCAGTATTATTTAATTCAATACGCAGTATTTTTGGAGAACTTTATTGGGTATAACAGATTGGACGGGAATGGTCGGCTGGCGGATTCAGAGACGGGGGTACGAGTAAGAGAACCGGACCAGTAGGGGAGGGGTGTACGCCTTAAGGAATCAAGCGAGAAGGGGTACGTGGACTGAAAAAAGGTTGGTAGCCGTTGGCTAAAACCATGAATTTAAAATAAAACCCTTAATAATGAAATATTTTATTTCATTCCTGTGTACTGTGGGAAAGTACATTAAAATAAATTGTATTCTAAGCATGAATAATATAAATAAAACTCAACAATTTTGTAACAAATTAAAAGCAATAATTAAACATTATCATTAAATGTATTACAGTGAAACGAATGACCTGGAGATCTCATTTTGTTAGAATGGATGAAACATTTCAGTAAAAAAGATTTGTTTCAAAGTCCTTTACTAATCGGAAAAGAGGACAATCAAAGTTACGGTGGCTCGATTTTGTTGAATTAGATTTTAAGGTGATTGAGGAGAGAAACTGGCAAGGGGACTAAGGCAAAAGTTAAGCTATCTTGGAGTGATCTTCAAACGAAGGTCTTGGCCCACCCTGAGCTGTTGAATCAAATATGATGATGAATTAAGCATGAAAAAAAAACTATCATAAAACATGTACAGTTTGACAACATTAACATGCAGTAGTCTGGTTTTATGTTTGGCAAGTTACCGCATTAATATAAATTGAGCGAGTATATAAGTTCCAACATCGATATGAGTTTTCTGCGTTACGAACATTTGGGTCAATATTCATAATAGCTGGTTAATTCCAAAAATAAATAAAATTACGGCCATGGATGCTATTTCTATAATATACAAGTCAAAAGCTTCTTACAAGAAGAAAAAAAAAACAGATTTTATAAAAGAACAATCAAAACATTTATTGTTTTATCAACTTATCCCTCAATGAATGACTATTTTTCAGTGACATTTTGTCAACAGGCTTTTCAAACAGGCATTTGTCAAGATTGGTGTTTCCATTGTCTTAGCCCTTTCTGTGGTCATTCCTTTTATATTATCTATATTATCAACAGATCGATGACAAGTTATTATTACTTTTTAACCATCCATGTCGTGTACTCAGAACGTTCGCTGACAATTTTTGCTTGTCTCTTATTAAAAAATCAGTATAATTCTTAAAATTTTGCCAATACAAAACGGTTGAAATCAAACTAATTACATTGACCGCAATATATTTTGAAAACAATCTCTTGCAAAAATTTCCTACCTGGAACGTCTCATTTTCAAAAAATTGTGATTCATATACATAAAATAGAAAGAAAAAAAGGTGTTATTGGCTGCACTTACCAGGAAGTCGTGACGAACAACAGAATAATATTAATTTCATAAAAAGAAAACCATAATGTTTTGGAAAGATATTTAAGAGATATCTTATCGAGGAAGCCATAGTGAAACCGTGCATAAAACGATTGTCAACATGTAACGACCATGTAAGGAATGAAGGAATGAGCACGTAAGCAAAATAATTGATCAACACTTTTGCTCCTAATTGTGATCTAATTTTTGTACGAAATAATCCCAGCTTAAGAAAAAGATATTTAAAACTGATGGCTTAAGATTCCTTTCTGCCGGCCATTTTGATTTCGTGAACGTAATGTTAATCCTATGGAATTTCTACTACAATTCTCAAATCTATATTGTTTTATTTATTTGGTTGGAAAAAAAGTGCATCGGAAAAACAGAAGGTTTCTAAGGAATTGCATTTTCTCCCTGATTTTTGAACTAATTTAGAATATTTTTTTAAAGACCAGAAAACTCGCCAACGAATCAATAAAAAAAGGCTAAAAACATTTTTAAAAATCGGAGGAAAAATGTGCGTAATTCCGTAGAAACCTTCATTATTTTTTGCTCTTTCGGATCCACATTTTTGCATTCAAATAGATAAAACAGTACAGATTTAAGGACAATAATAGAAGTTCCATGGGATTAACATGACGTTCATGAAATCAAAATGGCCGGTAGACGGAAGGCTTAGTTACATTTAAGGGATCGCATATACTATTTGAATATATTTCCAACTGATATTTTACTATTGAAAATTCTCCAGTTCGTTTCAACTATCTTATGTGTATTTGTATGCATGTTCTAGAGGCGTTGTACTAAGTTGTGTTTCTGTTTTGATCAAGACGTTAACTTTCTCTTTCGCAGGTAATGCAATCGCAGATGACGAAGAAATAGTGCGGAGTGAACTTCCGGAATAAGCACTATTTATAATCTCTGTTTTTTAATAAATTTGGTTGACCTTAATTTTGTGTAACGTTCCCCCTCCCCCATGATATGTGCTTAATAAATAACACGCAATTTTAGTTTTGATTTATGATATTCCTTATTTTATTGAAACAAATAAAGCTTCGGCCCAGCGCATAAGCGCAAAATGTATGTTATAGTTCCGGCCGTAAATTTTACCAAATTGCCAATAAAACCAATTTAGAATTACCGGTAAGAATTTGAATTTACGAGGGGGTATCGAAAAGTTTTTATTATTATTACTAAAGAATAATCGAGATATCTAAATAAAATTTATTCTTTATATTAATTGATTCTTATGTGCTTACGAGAGATGCTCCGAAAGTAAATTTCGTCATTTTTTTGAAAGAGCACATGGAACATCAGATGAAACAGTCCTCCCCCATAAGAATCTCCACTCCCGTTGCTGGCTCAACGACACGACAGAAATAACGTCAGCAGAGGAGGAACGACTCTCGAAGAAAAGAGTAGCAGTAGACCAGCGTGTCCGAGACGGGACTGACAACGTGGTCGGCAGTGGAAACGTGCTGTTGGACGATGGAATTACATTTTCAGTGATGGAAAGCACTGTGTTGAGGAAAATGCTGCTTGAGTACAGAACATGATGTTAGCGGATAAGTGCATAACGGTGTATAACGTGGCTTTCGTGCTGTGTATTGGTAGTGTTCATGTCCATCCAAAACAATGGAGAGGAGCAGGTTGTGCTGCAATTCCTTGCATGGCATGGCACCGAGTTTCACAATAGTAGTTTTTCCAAACTGTTTGCACGCCATGAAAAATGTTTCAATGTCAATTGTAACAATATCGAAAAATACTGCAAGTTGTACAGTTCATGGTGGCATGGTTTATTTTCTTATGCAATGAAATTTGCTTGTGAAAAAAAATGACGAAATTTACTTTCGGAACATCCCTCGTAATATTGTAAACTACAGCTATTGATGTTGATTTGTTTTACTTCAGGAAAACGTAGATTGAAGTGACTCATAGTAAATTTTAATTATTATCCGGGAGTATTGTAAAGGTTTTATTTATTACCAAAATATTAATCTAGATAGGAACTTAATTTTGATTTATTATTCTCAAAATTTTGTGTTGTAATCCTATTACCCGACTCGTATGCCATCTTAATTGTCAAATAATATGAATCATGTATCTAAATTTCAATTTAAATTCACGCACAATTAGAGTAAATAAAATAGAATCAAACAATCAAATCAGTTATGCTTCGAAATATATTTTATTAATTCCTTGATATGGAGAATACTCTCAATTAGTTTCATGTCCTTTTCCGCGAGTACTAACAGCTTCTATAATATATTAAGGAATACGGTTAATGGAATATGATGAAGAAAATTCTCCTAAACAACCAAGCGACCAGAGAGCGTCGGATCCCAGTATCACAAATCACGTAGAAACGCAAGAAATTAAGCTCACTTTACATGAGCACTCTTTCTATTACCGCAACCTCTTTTTCTCTCCTCCATTCAATTCTCAGTAGCTTTTATGTAACCTGACTATACCTATTATCTCCATTTCTAAAGTTCATTTAATTTGCATAACCACGTTTCATTAGTCGGAAAGAAATTAGAAACTTAAATAAAAAGTCAGAAAGAAATTCTAGATGCTAGTTGAGGGAAATTTCGCGAATAGCATTTGTTACAAATTCTCTACATCGTCATCGTCCAGAGTTATATACCAGTGTTTCTTGACCTTTCGAAGACCTTCATTGAAAGAATTCAGCAGTTTAAACGCACACTTCTCCACACTGTGGATTACTTCAATTAACGACTTCTTGAAATCAAACAAGTCAACATGAATATCGGTAATGCACGCCATTATGTACATAGGATCTCACACAGAATAAATTTCATCCAGATATCTCGATTATTTCCTTCGATTATTAATAATTATAGTTGTTTATAAGATACCTCCTCGTACAATTCGCAATTTACTTATCAGTCGGTTTACTGATATCCTTACTCTTGAAGATCACCCTTCCAGTTTTTATACAAAATGAAAAACAGCTTATACAAAAATAAGATTATACAGTGAAGATTAAGTCTTTATAATGAAGTTTTATATTTTTTAAGGATTTAATTAAGTATTTTTGAGGAGCAAACAAAGTAAATAAATTCATATCATATCAAGTGAGCCAAGGCTTGTCAACTCTTTATTAGGGCATTCCAGGACATATTACAAAAATAATTCTTTTTAATAGACAAACAAGTCGTTATCAATTGATTAAATATGTAGAAAATTAGAACAATTTATTCCTGAGCATATATGTATATTTACAATCAGAGGAATGAAAAAAAAAGGGAAATGTATTTATAATTTTATATAATATAATTTTAGAATATGAAACAGGAGTATACTAATTAGAATAGTCTAAAAGGAACATGAAAGCAACGACTGCTTTTGCAGTTAAAAGTTTTTGTTTTGTTGAAGCGTTATTTATAAATTGAAATAAATAATCCCCGAAAAATAAAAATGCTTTTACTACACGAAACTGGGAGTCATTCATTGAAAGGGGGAAAATTAATTTCATTTTTTTTAAAAAAAATGTTATCTGAATGTAAGTAGTATATCATAATTTTTTATTCTTCATCTAATTGATGATGCATGTCAAAAATGCAAAGTAATCTCGAGTGTTTCTCTTTTTGGAACAATGAACTAAATTTTTTATTTATTAAACTTTTTTTTTCTCATTGGTTGATTTATTTAAATAAGAAAGGTATAAAGAGAAAGAATGTGAGTGATGCCGTATTTTTGCTTTCAATAGAACTAATTTTCAATTTACAAAAGTCCTTGCAGAAGTGCCAATGTTTTCGATTTGGTATTTTTTCTCAGATGTAATCCAGTTTTGAGTTGTTTTTTTTTTGGTTTTCCTTCTGCATGGTTACTACTATAAATTGTTATTATTACACTCTTCTCATGTTACTTAATATTTTTTTTACAATATTTGAAAAGTTTCAAAATGAGTTTTCAATAACAATTTGAATAGGGAAAGTAGAATTTAAAATTTCCTCGATTAGGAATTTCAATAAACGGAAATCATTTTCAGACTGTTTTTATTTATTGCATAAGATATAAAAGGGAACGGAAGATCTATTAAGAGGAACCTGTAATGTGATTTTTTATACTTGCGCTTAAAAAAAATTTACTTTTAAAACATAAATGTTTCTTAAATTGTTTGAAAAATTTCTATGAAGCTTACACATTTATTGACCTACTTGTCGTCTGATATATTATATTGATTTACGAGCAATCAATAAATGAAATGATTATTAGAAACAAAAGCCAAATTGAGTAAATACTTAAAAATAATTCTGAGACCACCCTTTCCTTCACGCTGTCGAATATATATATATATGGAGGATTTCAATCATGTCTTGTTTTTTTTTTTCTTTTTTGGAATGTTTAACAAAGTAAACATACCTAACATTATTGATATTATACCATATATTGTGTTTTATGTTACATTTATAATATACAATATCACAATATTTATCATATTTTATGTATATTTATAATTGTAAATAATCTTTACAAAGAATTAAATTTGTACCAAAGGCATAACGCATGTTCTTTTCAAAGATTTTATTTTAAAGTCCATGAAATTATTTCTTTGCAAAAATGCGAGATTTTTTCAATATTATTTTTGGTGTCTATTTCAAAATGAAATTTTGTACAATGAATCAATGTACAACATTTTATTTCATGTACAGTTTAATTAAATCTTACAAATTTTTTAAAGTCTTTTGTTGTAATTTTCAATTTCGTTAAAATCTTGATGTGAATCACCCTTTAAACATCTTAAAAAATTAAGAACTGTCTTATTTTATTGAAGGAATTTATCCCCCCCATTCACGAAACAATCAAATAACAAAAGAAATTGTCACAAGAATGCAAATCATGTTACAATTTCTAATTCTAAATTATATATGGTTACCACGATCATGAAACATAGAAATTTTAATTGTTAATGGTCCTTTTGGGGCACTTTCCTTTTTTATACGAAAAAACCACAGTGAGTCATTGTACATTTAATATTTTCAAGTGTGAATCTCATTTTCAGGAGGAAAGATTACTTACTCTCTCTTTGTGTCTACCCTACATTCTTCCTGGCTTCACACTTAGAAACCTGCCAAGAATCTGGCATATTCCCATACAAGACACACATAACACTGACTTTCTAAGTTAAACACATGAATTAAATTTCAACGATTGGGAAACCATTTTTATCCTCCTCCATCTAAGAATTATTGACTTTAAATCATATTGTTAAAAAAACTAATTGATTGCCCCAAACGATATTTTTTTATTTGAGTCCATTGCTCAGTTTTCTATTTCTCAACTATGATCGGAGCTTTACTCTCACTAAATGATCGCTTCATTTGCCTTGTTTATTATTAATGAATGTATTAATGCCATAAATCTAATTCAGAGATGCGGGGCTGGTTCATAAGTAACACTATTTACATGCGCCAGAATCCTATAAAAATTTTCGCTAAATTTGTGTTAAGTTAACCTTTTTTCTCAAGACTCTAAATACGATTCACAATTGATGAATAAAACAGAAATTTCTATAAAAATATTTACACTACAACTATGCAATACATGAATATGAATCTTCCTACCTTGAATAGATCTAATCAAACCATTTTTATAATTTATATATTTCATGATTGCTCCAAAGGATTTTAACTGAACTATCTTAGATTTTGTCTTTAATTTATGAATTTTTTCAGATTTGTAGAATTGTTTCTTTTTCTTGACAAAAAATGACTTCTTACCTTCTTGGGTCTAACTGGCCCATATCAATAATATGCATAGAAAATGCACGTAAAAACAAATGAATTTGGTATTTTCGGATGGATGGAATTTCAAACAATGTTGCATTCGTGTGGTGACCGGGTGTGAAAGAATAGTCCCACTGTATCTCATGCATGTCGTAAGAGACGACTAAAATGGGTACCCAGTGTCTGAGGGTATAGGTGGGCATTCGGCCTCTGGGGATCATACCAGGGGATCCCAGGGGCTTCTTTTGGTAGGAACGGGCATCATTGTCCCGTGGCGCACACTGATCTTTTTCTTTTCCATAGCGTTTACTATCTTTGGTAAACACGCGCCTCCAGGATACCTTAGCGATCCCTCTCTTTTTTGACCCTCCTTCTTGTCGATCAATTTCTATCTTTTTTTTCTGTTATTTCACACGTCCAGAAAACAACTTTTTGGCGCAGCATGGCCAAATTTGGCTAATGCGTCATTCAAATACTATCACTCATTCACTTGTTTTCAATTTTTTCTTCTTGTCTAAATTACAGCTTTACCTTGTTCTGCGCAGCAGGGCTATGTCTGGTTCTTGGGCCATTGAAATACTATCGTTTGCTCGTCTTTTTTCAGACGTCTAGATCACAGCTTTATCTTGTTTGGCGCATCATAGCCACATTTGGCTCTTGCGCCATTAAACTCGACCATCATCATCAAATAATTCTCGATAGATGTCAGGGAATAGAAAATAATGTAGGACTGGTTTTGCATTCCCTTTAATAATATGATTTCAACTAAAATTACGTAACAGCTGACAAATAGTACCACCTGTTTTACAGACATGAGTTAAAGATTGACGGGCGACAATACGCAGCCCTCAGTATGATTCGACGTGTTGCTTTGATTCTAATATCTATATGCTTAACTGTGTCCCCATTTCTTGTAAATATTTGCTCTTAATGAATATGTATTTAATATATTCTGGCTGTTTTCACTCTCTACAATATTTTCCTCTTTGCATGGTTTTTAACTGATTATAACTCATGTCTCATATGGACCGAAAAAATAAAGTTCATAATCCATCTTTCAACTATGCACTCTGAGGTCCAAATTCTAGATGCGGAAAGACGTTTTTGCATATATACATCTTCTTATAATCAAAACATGCTATACAAAAGATGTCTTTTTCTAAAGGAATTTACTAAGCGTTACAGAACTACTAGGATGAAAAAGAGGTCATTCAATATTTAAACAGACAAATAGCTCTACAGCAAAGATGTTTTCATAAATTATTTAAATTTTTGTATTTACTTTTCCGCGTAGTCCCCACCAACTTCTTTGCATTTATCCTATCCTTTTGGGATTCTTCGTATCCCCGAAACGAAGAATTCTTTACCTTAATCTCGAAGCCAGTTTTATATTTTTCTTCACTCCTTTGTTGTCGTTGAACTTGATGCCATGCAAAACTTCTTTCATCGAACCAAATAGATAAAAGTCCGAAAAGGATGGTGTAGAGTTTTTAGGAGGATGAGGTAGAAACTCCTAACTCATTTTGCAAACAGTTTTCAGCGTCAGTTGTGCCATATGAGGTCGAGCGTTGTTTTGCAGAAGAAGCACGCTTTTCCTCTGCCGTTTCGGACATTTCCTCTTCAACACGGGCTTGATTTTCTTCTCAATCATACCCAAGTGGTACAGGTTGCTGATAATGTGTTGCTTCTTCAAATAATCACAGAAAATAAAAACATGAACACTCGATTAGTAAGTGACGTTTTTACAACACATTTTAAATTTTTCCAGTCACGCTGAAGAACTCACGTTGTTCTTGCAATTACTGCAGAATTCTTTGTTCATCTGAAGTAATATTTCTGACAGTTTTTCACTTTACGAAAGTAATAATCAGATTACAGAACAATGTCTTAAAAAACTTTTTTGTTTCGAATGGATACACCATCGTAACTAAGATTTCAGAGATTATGTTTAAGTAAGTATAAATCGAAAAGCTGAATAATACTCACTGCAAGGTTACCAATTAACACTGACGAACGTTTTATTTACCAAGGTTTTTTTTTCACTAAAAATGTTTGCTTAAATATTGGACATCCCTCGTCTATCTTAGCAACAGTTAATTATAAAGAAATTGGCAGTAGCATTAGGTGAAAAACCTGAAAATATCAGAACAAGAAAAAGAGGAAGGCGCAAAGAATACATTCCAAGGATAGATCGAAAAATGTAAGCGATATTCCTTCATGATGTGCTAACAAAATATATGTGTATACTGTAAATTTTGTTTGCAATTAAAAAATTATAAAGAATAATAGAGGTAAAGCAAAAAAACTGTAATTAAAAAAATTCGATTACTTCCCAAGCTTTTAAATAGTTAGTGCTGTTTATGTAAACATAATTGGATGGTTAGAGAAGTAGAGGAGCAAGGGAAGAGAAGGGAGTTTTATAATATACAAAAAAATATGATGTTTATTTTAATAAATACTGAAATAAATTAATTTACGCTATATGAAAATATTTGATATACGAAGTTAAATAAATATTTGATAAACCGGGTACCATACCAGACCCATGCGAGGGACCCATCCATCCATGCATACTAGACCATACATGTGCTTGTGCATACCGTGTAATGGAAATACACTGTGCATGTGCATACTAGACCCAGAAAACTTTTTTCCAAACAGGATAGGAAGATTAAACACGACTATTTATTGGTAAAATGTGTTGAAGCTTACATCTGAGAAATATTTAAAATTATGCTCTTTCGTACTTTAATAAAAACACAAACATTAATTAAAGGATGATCTAAAAAATAAATGCCAGGTAAAATTTTCTTTTAAGAAACAGAGCCTAAGTTCTTTGATTCAGAAAAACGAAGCATGATCTAGAAATAAATGTTCGATAATTGAAAATATTTCTAGCTGGAAATATTCATACGTTTTCCCATACCGTTACAACTGATTACAGAAGTAATATAGCTGAAATTTTTATTTTGTTTCATATAATAATTTGCTATTTCAAAAATGATGAAGTTTTCGCCTAGATTGGCGATATTTTGGTTTTGGCAATGAGGCGTTTCATTCCAAATTATGTGCATGCCAATTATCATACCATGAAAAAAAAAACCCACCAAAGTCGTTAATTTATGTATTTTTATTCAATGATAAAATTCAATTATTTATTCAATGATGACAGTTTACTAAGTGAATGCATCACAAGCGTCATAGCCGGTGACAATTGAGTTGGGTTGGGAATTCGAGTTCTTATTCTATTAAAAACTGTCGTGCAGAATATTGTGTACTCGAACCCACAGAAGAATATCCAAAAATTCATAATAATGTAGCTAATTACTGGTGCCTTATGTGGACTGGTGAGGAAATTAAGAGAATGAGATACAAGCTCGGGTAGCATTTTCTCTTCTTTCACTTGATTATGATTCGATATTAAGAGGTCCTTTGCTACCAGATTTCGTGTACTTCCTTAGAGTGATATCTATTGAGACCAATCAGTCATTCTTATTATTTGTTGGTTGGTCTTATTTTAAAAAACTACTACCACTTTTATCTCTCGAGTCATGGGAAGTGACTAATCCTCCTGGCCCCTATAAGAGAAATCAAAAATATTTTGTAATTAATTAAAGGAAATTACATTTTATTGAATGAAATTCACTTGTACGAAATATAGTTTTAAAAAAACTGTTCTGCAGTTACAACACAATGCTAGTGCTAAATTATTAGCGATCAAAAGGTACCGAGTATTCAGTCTGTTTGGAAATACATTAGGCTTGCTACAGACAGATTGGTTGCAGCTATTTAGCATGATCCTCGCCCAACATTATCTCCCCGCGTCTAGTAATGCGCACCCGCACTCTTCAGTGGGTGGTATACATTGTGTATCGCCTTGCTGGTTAGGTACACATTATGTAACGCCTTGCTGGTTTGGTATACATTATGTATTGCCTACTCATGTAAGATGAATTACTCCTTTTTCAAAACAAGCTAAACTTTGCAATTGCTTATGAACAAGCATACTGAAGAAAAAATGTGACGATAGTTGAGTCAATGTACCGAGATTCCCATAGTAATGGGATGTGATACGGACGACTCATGGTTGGTGGAATGGCCTTTTGTAATTTTATGTACAATAAAAGTTTAAATCTTTATTCAAAATATCCAGCTCGGTGGCAACATGCGGCCTGCGAGCTGTTCAGGCCGTGATAACAACGGCTTGTTAAAGTAGCAAGCCGTTATTAAATTATTTGAGTCCAATAAGATCATTAAGATGTATGTTATCTAGATTAAACCCTAGCATTGATTATGAAACGTTAAAATTATAAAAAGTAAAGTACTTTAAAAAAAACCCGGTCATTAGCTGTACTTGATTATCTTCTAAAACAAAGAACTGTTTATTTCTGATATATCAACGTTTTCTTTCCATTACATTTTTAAAGGAAGGATTTTCTATTTTTAATACTGTTTATGAGTAAGCGTTGTAGAAAAATTAAGAATGTCACTCAAAGCGATTCGTATTTACTCATATTCAATATCTCAGATCAGAGATTGTAAAGGATTAACTATAGAGATGTAATATCATTGAACTTGTGTGACACGTAACAGACCTAACCTTAATCACTCGAAGAATTAGTGGAATACTTTTGAGGACAATAATGCGAAAGCAACTTCAACTTTTTCAAATATCTGATTAAAGCTATTAAGTACACTGGGTACAAATAAATTAAAAAAAAAAAAAAACTTTCGAAAGATTCTTTATTTTATAGAATAAATCATCCAGATCAGTATTAACCCTTTAGTGCCCAAGACTTTCATATATTTAGAGGTCATTTAAATAAGTATGTCATGTAATCATGTTACAATGCGAAAACAACAACAGCCATTAAACCTCTAAGCTTTCATTAAAGCTATTAATTACATTGGGTACAAATAAATTATTAAAAACTTTCATGAATCTTTAGTTGAAAGAATGAATCATCCAGATCGGTATTAATCCTTTAGGCCCCAAGACTTTCATTTACTTAAAGTCCCTTCAAACATTATATAATCATTATATATAACAGAATATTTATCAAAAATCATTGACAGACACTTAATTGTTCCCCCGGACCTTATTTCTATCAATAGACTAGCAATCTATAATGAATTTTACGGCTCGGCACACATCTATCTATAACAGAAACATAAATATCAATGCAAACTTCATGTTTCTGTTAATTTTGATTTGGAATAATTCCTTTACAACGCCATTTTTATTTAAATATTTCGTGAATTTATTACTACTTCATTTCGTTATTTATAACCAGAGCTTTGTGCTATTGCGAATCTCTCCTAATAATTAGTTATTTCATTTCTATAGTTTAGTTGTCTTGAAAGAAAGCCTTAACTATGACAAACACCTAATCTTATTCTCTTTATGGGCTTTGTCGTGACTTCATACATTTCTAATTTTATAGGAATGACAAATGGTCTAAAATGTTTGAAAAGAATAGTACTTACTGTTGATAAGCACGCTCGCACCCAAACATAGCATTATATATATAATTTTATTTCCCCACATTTTTTTTTAAAAAACCGTGAAGCATTAATGCATTCAAGAAAATCGGGTTCCCAATGTGCCAAAAAAAAAAAAAAAGTCAAAAAAAAATTTTGGGGAAAAAAAAAAAAAAAAACACTTTTTTTTTTATCTAACCCAATGGTTACTTGTGACAGCACAAGGATCAAGGTTTGTAAGACGTCCTTGCTTATTTCAACAGATTATACCCAATGATACTATACTTTTTTTTTCCGGCGTTAGCCAAAAATAAATAGCTAACATTCTTTTTTAAATTGAGGGATAGTATTATAGACCAATTAGCATTGATCCGTTACTTTTTCTTTTCACTGAGGAGAAAATAAAACGGAAACTTATAATAATAACACAACCGTTATATCCTTATCTCTTAATCCCCCGAATGCTCAAAATACTCAGTGATCTGATGATTGACATTTCCGAAAAGTGAGGTGATTGGTTCCTGTGGTACGGTTATTCAGAATCGCTTGCGTATACCTCGGGACCACTAAGCGACTGGGTTGCATTCTAAGCCGAGGGAAAAGTTTTTCAAAGTTGTTCTAAATTGGGATATGTTTTCTTTTTCTGCTTCCTTCGATTGAAAAGCGGGAAATACTGAGGGAAAGGGAAGTGCGAAGGGTGAGTGATCGAATCACTGATCCGAATCGAAGGTTCTTTTGGTATATAAGATAGAATCCTCTCCCTCCCACCCATACATCCACTTACATCAACACACGCAAAGGATATCCAGGTAAAGCAATATCTTCTCTATTAGCTTGCTGAAATCTGATACTTGCGTTTAAAAACAGAATTGTTATCGTCTGCTTTTGTGTTAGAATAAGAACAGGAGTCGTTTATAAAATTGGGAGTTGTAGGTTTGTTCAAAAAACTGTTCTTTTGGAATTTATGAAATCATTTTAATTTTGAGAAGATATAAAACTGTTTGACAGTTAATAAGAATAATAATAGGTTAAGTTTATCTTTTTACTAATAGAAATACTGCTAAATTTTTTTCTATTGAAAGTTGCTTAGGATCTTAAAAAAAACTATTTTTTTTAAGTAAAAGGTATAAAATCATCTGATATGATAGGTTTAGTTCACTTTTAGGTCTTCGAAATCTAATTTTACTTCGAAAAAAGGCATTAAACATTTTCTATATACTGTTATTTAGAAATCGAGCTTTAAAAATGTTTTTTTATGCTTTGTGAATTAAAGCATTTAAAGTTTCAGTTGTGAAAAGATGTTTTGGCTTAGTTTCTGAAAGTGATTTTAAAAATTAGTATTCATATATGGAAATGAATCAAAAGTTCTTTTTGATTTTTTAAGCTTAATATTTTGTTAAATATTTTTTTCGATTCTATGAATTTAATATAATTCGTCAGATTCTTAAATATTTTGTATTCATATACTTTTCATTCAATTGATTAAATATATATGTATTATTTTGCTACTAAGCGGAACATTTTCTCTTACGTGTGAAACAACAACAGTATTAAATTGGCTTTCACTTTCCTAGTAATAGCTTTAATTTATTCTGAGGCCCATCTTTAAGATTTCGTAAAACTAACTATTTTTGTTTTTGAAAAAGTATGAAATCAACTGTCATTTGATTAGAATTATGATATAACTTGTTTGATTTTGTCTCTGTGATATCTAATTTTAACAGCGTTATTATATATAATACTTTGATTTTCTTCAGTAAAATTTATTTTGAAAATCTGTATTAGAATTGTTTTTCAATTTTAATACCAAATTGAACTTGAAAATATTTCGTAGTGTTTGTTTTAAAATGTTTTCGAATTAAATCTTTAGAATTCACTAGATATGAAATGCATCAGATTATCATTTTTTCTCTTAGAAATAATCAGTTTGGTGAATTACGATGAGAAGTAAAATCATTATTTTTTATTCTCTCTCCCTTCTCAGAGATTAATTTTTTATTCTTCATATGCTTTTTGATTTTCTGAAATGCAAGCCCCAAATAGTTTTTTTTTCTTCTTTGAAATGATTTAAGCTATTTCTTTTATTTTATGCCGAGATAACTATTAAATACTTTTCCTGCAGCTTTAAAATTTTTTTTTTTTCCCTTCAAAAACCAAGTTTACTGAACGTGGAAAATACGTATGAAAAATTCATCTTCATAATAATATTTTATTTCCTTCGAATTGAAGTCATTAATTCATTTTAAACATGCACATTCATTCAAAGTTTTTAACTTATTTGCTTTCTTTATTTGTGAGATGAAATGTCCTATATATTTTTTGTTATTTTTTTCTTAATTTTCTAGAATATCATCTCTTAAAACATTGCATTTTGTTCTGAAGTTACAGTTAGCGAGCTATTATCTTAAAAATAATATTGAATATTATTAAGCTGTAATAATAATTACAATAATTTTCTGTTCTCTCGATCTAAATATATAAAATAAAGCTCTATATTTCAAGAATAATGTTATTATATTATTGATAGACAAGCGATGATATGTTATTCTAAAGACCAGCGATGATATGTTATTCTAAAGATAAGCGATGATATGTTATTCTAAAGACAAGCGATGATATATAATTTTAAAAAAATGTTTTACTGTCTTTTAAAGCTTTTGTTTCATATATTACTGAATTTTCAAAGTTTAATCTAAAAATTTTTTCATTATTTTTCTTTCCTTTCTTTCTTGAGTTACCTATTATTTAAGCAATCAAAAAAGGGCAAAAGGAACCAGAGTAATTATTGAAAAGTAAATAAGAATAAGAGTTTATCCACCAAAATACTGAAATTGAAAAATAATTGTAAGTATATAAAAGAGCCGAAAGAAGGAAAGCAAGCAATGTCCCTTAGTATGAGCTAGATTTCTTTTTTCATCAGTATTACATTATTTTATATTATGGTGTTTTTAAGACGGCCTTTGTTAACGAAATAAAAATGGTATATGTTTGGAGAGTGGAATATTGCCAATTTAAATTAATTTTTAGTTTTACTGAAAAATAGAACACTATTTGCGCTATGCCGGTTGATAGTAACTTTTATTTTGTTTAATAAAACCCTAAAGACAATTATTACATAAGTTTAATTACCTAAAATAGAATTTAATCTAATACTAAGATTAAGAATTCGTTTCTTCAAATGGATTGATTTTTATCATCATTTTTAGACGCCTTTTTAATACCTCAACGAAAAATTGAGAAGCACACATTATTGAAATGTGAGATGTGTATCATAGACAATTTTTTTCGAGTTTTCTTCGTTTTTTCTGGATTTATCCAAGCAATTTCTTTCTTGTATTAAAGGCTTTGTCCAAATTTTTTCAGTTTATCTTGCATGCCATTAAAGGAATATTTAACAAATTAAAATTAAGGAATTCATCTAAGAAAACTTAACTAAGAAAACTTATTATTATATATTAAACTTTTAAATAAAATAATTTTATAATATTGTTTTATTATTTATTTTAACAATCTTAAAGTTTTAAATACTATGACATACCTATTAATATTTCACATTTAAAATTGCCGTTATACTAATATCCCGATAAATATTTTATTTTCCTTAAAATTTGTTGGAAGATAATGTGTGTCTTCTGTATTATATTAATAAACAGGACATTGTGCTTATCCAAGAACATTATGGAATAATACGAAAAAAACTAAATTTTTTGTTATTGCAAATATTATAATGCTTTTAAATTCTTTATTCCTACATGGGGCAAAACGCAATAATATAATTAACCTTTTTAATAATCTACAGTCATTTTTTTTCTTTATAATTCAGAATCTTAATTCTTCTTATTCTTATTCATCGTAATTATGTGTAACAGAAAGCATATTTGCAAAAAAGTTACAAAGTTATACAGAAAATGATATTATTCACAATTGTGTCTTATGCAGTTTTCGGTAAATCCAGCAATATCTTTAGTATTTCTCTAAAAATTTTCGTTTTTTCCACCAATTGCAATTAAATTCTAAGTGCAATATTTTGTAAATTATAAATTTATTTCTACTCTAACATCCTTCTGGGTCACTCTGTTTCTTTGAAAATTTGCCAAATCCACTTACTTTTTATATTACAGCCGACTACTGTCATAAACTAATCCATGCTGTAACTCTATATAATTTACCTTCATTAACACAACCATTAAGAATAAGAAAAAGGCTTTATCCTTTGTCATAAATCAATCCATACTTTAACTCTTAAGTTTTTTTTTCTTCGGCTAAATTATTGTTAAGAATTAGAAAATAATTTTCAGCCAATAACTCTATGTCGTAAATCTATTCACACTTTCACTCTGATTTATTTTTCTTAGTTAAAACAACTGATAAAAATAAGAAAATGGCCTCTGCACAAAAATGGGTTTGCCTTCTTGCTCTCTTGGTCATCCTAGCAACCTTTATGGTAGAACCAGTCACTGCCCACCACCACCACAGGCAAGGAAACATCGTGGAACTTTTGGCTGCCGGAATCGTCGCCAAGATGTTGTCCGAGCATAAGCATCATTGTCATCATGGATAATGACCGTCATCATAATTGACGAACGACTGTAACATAGTTTTCTCTACATATCCTCATATATATATAAATAAATTATCATGCTTTCTGTATATTCGCTGCTGTTCAACTCTACCATCCTCTGTAAAAATCAGTTTCCATATATTTCTTAAGCCTATATAATATTTCATTTCTGATGAAAATAAATATCTTTTTTTAAAAAAAATAATGTGTTTTATGTGTTTATTCCTGTTGCATGTAAACGTTGAAGAGATTCTGGGGGAATTTAAAATAATTATATGATACTCTTAAAATAATTTTTTAAATTTATTTTTGGATATAATAATGTTGAGAAATTGATCTGAATTTCCCATTTCTTTATAGACGTTGACATCCATAAAATATAAAAATCCTGTTAAATTGTTTTTATAAGAAAAATAGATTTTAAATATTTATTTGAATATTATCAGGGAAAGGGAATATTCTTAGAGTGTATTTATTCTACATGTGTATTTCGTTCTTTTCAATTGGTATAGAAAGGCAGTAATAAATGAAGAATAAAATAGTTGCTGATGATATCATGCTACAAAAATAGTATTAAGTCCAAAAACTATATATATATATATATATTTGTTAATACTTTTCTTAACATTCATCAATTTCCATATATTAACTATACAAAAAAGGAACTATAAAAAACCATCTAAACTATTACAAAGTAGAACTATCTATAAATATTACTAAATGAAACTCTTTATTTCTATTAATATTATAAATTAAAATCGCAAAAAACCAGTAATATTTAGTTGTTAGTATTACAAATTCCACATCAGTGTGTAAACATTGAATACAACCTATCATAAGAAATATTCATTTTGTGAGTTTGTTCTCTTAAAAACATTATAAAACTCATTATAAAATATTTACTTACAAATACACACACACAAAAAAAATATTTGATTAGATTTCATTTCACAAGAAGCAATAGTTACCGAAATATTTTAAAAGTATACTAGAAGTAATGTTGTCAGTTAAATTAATTATTTAATTAAATTTTTTTGAATCTGATCAAAATATGAAAAATAACTTTAGTATAAGAGTATAATAATATAATAAGAGTATAATAATTTCATTTCATACTTGATTTTTTATAATTACTACTGCAAAATTTTGTAATCTTGATCTTCTAACATGCAACTAAGAATAATATAAAAAGAGATAAAAAAAATGTTTTATGACTATTTAAATTCAAATAAAATTTACAAATCTTTTTTCTGCGATATTAATGGCACATAAATTGAATAATGATAGGTATAACAAAAAATTCAAAATTTACACTGTTGAATAATTCAAAATCATGAATATAATATATAATGTTAGTCAAATAAATAAAGAGAAGAACATATGGAGTTTCAGTACCAAACATTTGAGTTCTTACAACTCCGTTAATGAAATGAATTTTAATTTAAATTGTAATCCATCCAGAAAATAAAGTACAGAATTTTAAAATTTCTTTATTGAACCATTGATAAAATTTCTTAAAATCTTACATTATATTACTATACTATTAATGATATTTGTAATCAAAGGATATAAAATTCAGAAATGGACACATATTTTATGCCTTATAAATGTATTTATCTGCTTTTGGAGTTCGATTTTGTTCAGTTGTAAAAATATGGCACTTGTTTATTCGAATAAAGTTTTAAATAATTATTTATATTTCAAAATTTTTTTCCTGTTAGATACAATAATTTTATGAATTAATAACTTTTGAAAACTACATACTGACTGCTTTTCTGGAGCTTATAAAAATGTACAGCTATTCTGAGAAAAAAATCATTTCATTTTCATAATTTTTCCTTCTGGAAAAAAAAAGCATGACAAAAATCTACATTCCTCTTCAAAAAACTTTCACTTTCCCTAGATTTAAATAAGCCTTTCTAAATATTCTTACTTAATCCTATCATAAATGTCGAAAATTCTGAGTTTAAATCTTTTCCGTTTCCCTCACAATTCTAAAAGGAAAATTAGAACATTTACAAACCCTAAAAGTTTACGATCTCTACACGAAGCTCAGATTTCATTTTTATCTCACCAACTTTCCTTTGTGCACCGAACTGTGAAATAACAGTCGCGAGATTTGGTTTAACCGAACTCATATTTAAATAAAAGAATCATTAAATAATCCAGATGAGTATGATAAGTAAAAGCGTTTTGTGTTTGAAGTAGTAACACATCTCTTTGCTAACAAATCGTGCCTAGCGGCAGTTACGGTTGGATAATATTGGAAGATTAAAATAGATTCGAATGATTTTTCTTTTCTCTAACTAATTTTTGGAAGGATCTGTTCAAGTTATCATATTCGTGTGCATGAGAGTAATTTTATCGTTCAATGCAGACATTTTTTTTTCTTTCTTTTTTTGAGTTTCAAAATAATACCCGTTTTCGGCACGCCAAATTGATACATCTGCATAAAAAAAAAAAAGAAGAGAAAAATAACCAAATGAAAACTAGTTTCCTAAATGTGTCAATATTAATAATATATCATGTGAAGGGCAACTTTATTATAAATTGATCAAAGCAAAAAGTTAGAAGTGAGCTTTCTTAAAAAAATAATCACTCAACTTCGAATACTTTTTTATAATACGTTGCATTTTCTTTTCTTTCTTTTTTTGACAAAAAATTATTCACAAACATTAGAAATTTTTTTTTAAAACTCTAATTCGAGCGTTTATTAAATTTTGGAGTCTTAATATCATTAATGTAGAATAGAAAATAAAAGATGATATACTTATTTTAAATTAAAAATGTATTTGTAAAAATTACACATAGTTAAAAAAACTCGATAAATACATCCATTTTTTTATTATATGAAAAATATATTCTTTTATACGTCCAAGATAAATATTTAAATCGTTAAATTAAATATTAATAGTTATTCAGACTTATCGATGTATGAGATATTATAGCATTTTACATTTAAACTAACGTAATATATTGACTTTTCATTTCTTGTTATGCGTTTATTTGATTATGATGCAAAAATAAACTGCCGAAAACCTATTACTTGAAATTTTGTATGAATTCTATCAAAGACTTAGATTAAAAATTAGCTTACATTTAAAATAACTGAATTTAAAGGTAAACTTTTAATAAATTATTCAAACGATATAAATTTGTTCTAAATAAAAATGAATTTCGACAGATGAATTCTTTGATATTTATTTTCACTACACTTCAGGTAATTTAAGATTTAATAGATTTTAATCTCAAATTATCTCTAACAAATTTAAATTATGCACGAACTTAAATTTAAGATTACAATTTTTTTTCTCTACTCCAGAGATAATTAAGATTTTAAGACCAATTCCAGCTTTTTATTTTCCCAGTCAGGTATTATGACATACTTTTTTTCTGCAATATCCTCCAAAAAATCCTTAGTTACCCAATATTTTTGAAAAGCGCAATTTGAGAATTATTTTAAAAATACTTACTCAAATGTAACATATCCTTTACAAAATACAAATATATTACATAAATAATGTTTCACTGTTAAATTTAGGTTTATTTTTTGTTCAGTTTCACGTGATAGTTGGCATTATATGTGTAATACATGTATTTATGGAACATTTATGTAATTTTTAAATCCGAAATAGTAAAGGGGCAATAAAGTGAAGAAATTTAATATAGCAGAGTTTTTAAATTCAATTTAGATGTTTTTTAACATAAATCAAATTATTCAAGCAGTTTACATTTCATTTCAATGCATTAAATATCGAAACATTAAACTGCGTTTTTATAATTTTGCAGCAGGTTATAGAATGCACTATGCTGAATCATAAGCTGCCCCAAGCATAAAAAAGGATTCGATCTCAAAACAAGCTTTAGGAATTCATTAAATTAAACCAGGGAATCTGTTGATACTTCCCATGAAGCAATTGTTAATTTTAAAATTTAAATAAAATGTAAAATATATATAATATACAAGTTAAATAAATATCTATATTTCACTCACATATAATTATATTATACTTGATAAACAATACTTACAACTTGAAATAAGAGATAGATCAGAAAAAAACAACATCATTTTCTAAAATGGAACAATTATTTCAATAGAAATGATTTATACATATTGAACAATCTTTTCGATAGGGAGAGAATAGAATTTTGGAACTCTAATATCATTATTGCTTTTCAAACATATTATTTTATTTTTTATGTAATAGAAAAACATCCCGATTCCTACTTTTCTTGTAAATATTGGTGTTCATCGGGGATTTTTCATCTAGTTTTACCATCACTTAGTTTCTATAACAATTTAAAATGCAAAATCCTAAAACAGATCAGTCATTATCAAGACTCCCAACTCCCAGCCATTTTGATTTTGTGGAAGTAATGTTAGTCCCATGGAATTTCTTCTTTCCTCCTGCAGACTATTTTACATATTTGAATGTAATAAAATGCCTCCGAAAGAGCAAAAAAGGATGAAGGTTTCTGCGAGATTATACCTCCCCCCCCCCTCTCCGATATATAAAAAAATTTAAAAGATTTCTTACAACCGAATTATTCAAATAGACGTAAAAAATATTTTTAAGAAAATCGCAGGAAAAATACGTTTCCCAAGAAACCTTCATTGTTTTTTTGTTCTTTCGGATGCATCTTATTACACACAAATAGATGAGGTAGTCAAAGTTTGAAGTGAAACGTTGAAATTCCATGTTATTAATATTGGTTTGCGAAATCGAAACGGCTGGTAGGCAGGAGCCTTAATGCAAAATAATAATAATAATAATAAAAAAAAATGAATAAAATTCGTTTTTTTTTCTCAATCCCTAACTTACTAACCACGAAAAGACTGCACAAATTAATTAACATGAAGTAAATAAATTTGTATTTTTTTCTGAATAATGAAGAGGAATAATTAATGTTAGCCTCATGGAGCAATGCATTAGAAAACAAATGATGTTATTATATTACTAGCTACTAAAATATTCGATACTGTTGGTGGGAGAATAGATGCATCGATTCAAGAGGATTAGTATTAGTCCTTTAGCGAATATTGCGGTTCTTCGTCCGTCATTGTTAAGCTACTAAATTTTCTGTAAAATCTGTGTTACATGCTGTTACTTGTTTCGGGCCTCGAGTTCAATATGATTGCTTTAGATAATAAGTTTTTGAAAAAAAAAACACATATCGATTAAAAAAAATAAATAAATCGCCACCCTTTTCTCTGAAAAAGAAGATTACTCTCCGTCACCACCACGTAAAAATAATTACTCACTGTCCCCCTATTCGAAAACAATTACTCACCGTCTACTTCTCGGGAAACGAAACCCTACTGCCCTCTTTTCAGAAAAAAAAGGCCTACTCCCGTTCTCAAAATTGGTAATGAAGTTGTGAGTTTACAGACCCTTAAAAAATATGTTTGTGGCTGCGGTAGCCAAGTGGTCATGGTCGCAGACTCGTGGTCGGCACTGTTCTCTTCGAGTTGGGGGTTCGAGCCTTGATGCAACTGAAGAACCTTTGTGTTGCGCGGGACGTTAAATCTAGCCGAGATCCCAAATCCCCAATGGCGTGAAGTGGAAACTTGGAGAGGGAAGTGCCAGCTCAGTGTCTTCTCCCTCACTTGACCATGGTTCAAAATTACGAGGTCCGTCATCAATAACTCGCGTGTTGCTTCTAAGCGCGACGTTAATAAACAATCAATCAGTATATGAAAATATATCTAAAAGTCAGAAAAAGAAGATACATAAATGTTCCTTTGTTACCAATCTGTTTCGAATGCATTTTATTCCATGCAATCAAAAGCAATAAGCTGGCTTTGAGAAGAAAAGTAGGAAATTCTACAGGCTCAACATTACGCTCAGAAACTCGTGGTTCAAGTTTGGCGGGAGTCTTAATTTTGTCGCGACTTGTCCAAACTTTTAAATATGATCGTTGTTGATAGAGACGTATCATAGACACACGTGCTGTGATGCTCCGTGTGGTTACATTGCGCGTGCTGCGGCTCGTTCTTGTTCTAGTGTAAATGTATTAGGAATATAGCAACAATGTTTAAGGAAACGGTTTTGATTATTTTTAATGTTAATCAAGTCTTTATAATGTGTATTGCTCAGAGGGATGCTCTCACCCCCTCTCCAATGAATTTGGAGCCTTTATATCTCTATAACACCCACCGGTAGGCAGTACCCACCCATTTGAAATCAATTCTTTAGGTTAGTGGTCTTCAAATTTAAGGTGTAAGGGTCAAATCTGAATCACCACCTGTTTTAAAATCTGACCCGCGATTTAATATTGTTTTACACGAAGAAATATTTTTAAATGGTCAAATTTACCCTCGCTATAATCACTGATATATAAACAAAAATGGTATGCATGTAAGTACACAAAACATTTTTACAATTTATTTGTTGTACAAATGAGGAGCTTCCATCACATTTGCTACTGGAAATGATTGATCAGCAAAATGATATGGAAGAATTATTATCGTTTTGCATTATTATTGTTTGAAAAAATTATTATCCAGCTGAATTCTATAAACATCTTTCGGAAGATAAGTATGGTCAATTAAAATCATATGTCCTAAGAAATATATCTACTCAGGAGTACATGCTAATGTGAAAGGACATTTTCAAAAATAATGTATGAAAAATCTCATGATACAAATCATTAATGGATGATCAATTTCAGAGATCTTTATAAATAGGAAGTTATCATTTTGAGTGGGTGAATGTAAAGTGTATTGGCTCAAGAGCCAGATATGGCTATGCTGCGCCAAACAAGATTAAACTGTGGTCTAGACGTGAAGTTGAAAAAAAGAGAAAAAGTGGTTGACAAAAAGGAGGGTCGAAAATAGAGAAGGATCGCTAGGGTAACCCGTGTCTACCAAAGACAGTAAACCCAATGGGAAAGAAAAAGATCACTAAGATGCCTCGGGGAGTTATCATTTTGAACTCCAGTGCGTGAAAAAATTATTATTACTGAAAAAATAATGACGCGTTCATCCCAAATACCAAATTTAACTCGTTCTTTAATACGTTTTTATTAATAAAATAAAATATTTTATTATTTTTTAAAAGAGTCAGAATGAGTATTGAAATATTCCGTAAAAATATCGCTCCTCAATAAAAAAAAAAAAAAAAAAAAAAAAAAAGATTCAGTGTTATTTGTATCATTCTCTGAAAAAAAAATCTTCGGGGTTTCTACCTGGCCTGCCGATCCTAAACTTTTTATGAACTTTCTCTTTCCGAAGAAAATTTGCTTATCCTTGCTTTAGACCACAAATTAAGAATTTGCAGCTTTCTAAATTAATTCATTTTTTCCTAAAAAGACAAAAAAGTACATCTTTTGATTTAAAAAAACCCTGATGTCTTTTATGTACAGCACTTCCTTTCACACATGCACACTCACACACACCGCCGTATTGGTCATGGTCACAGACTCATAGCTGGCGTTGTTACCGTCGAGTATTGAATTCAAGCCTAACCTAAGGTTTAATGGAGGTGATACACGTTAAATCTGTGACACTCCAAGTCATCTTGTTGACATTGTGTGTATGTTTGGAGAGGGAGATGCTAGTTAATGTGTCGTTCTCGTCATTTGACCTGGGCTCAAAATTACGAGATCCATCTCTAATAGCCCTCATGTTGCTTCTAAGTGCGACGCAAGAAACAATAACAATTCTTTAATAAACCCAATTTCTCTGCTTTACGGTCACGGCAGCCATTTGGTCTGGGCGTCGAGCTAGTAGTCGAAGATATTTCAATTCGATCTCTCATTCCACTAAAGACACACCACACAGAGGGGACGATGTACATTAAACCTGCCGGAGTACAAAATTCTCAGCTCAGGTATCGAATTCATGTCATCTGACGTGGTTCAAAATTACGAGGCAGATTAGAAACTACATAAAACTTTCCAAGCTCCATTTGGCGAGCGAAAGTTCACCATGTGCGTAATAATAATAATTTCTCATTTTGTCTGTTTCTGAGACGAATCCCAAGAACAAAAATTAGATGATGCTATTCACACACACACTTCAATTCATAACTATTTGTATAAGTAAGCTTTCTGAAAATGAATAGAACTATTTAGAAAAAAATATAACTGTAAGATTAAAATCATATTAAAGGACGTAACAAGAATGAGAGAGAGAGAAAACCTCACAATTTCAGTATGTTTAGTGTTTTATTTTTATTTGTGGTTTCCACCAAGATTTTATGGGACGCGGGCGATGGAACCATCAATCCGCAACCATTGGAATAAATGCCAAAGTAGGGTAATGCCTTATCTCATTTCGCAAGCAGGCAGACGATTTCTAATCTATTTCAAAATCTTTTTATTTTTATTTTATAGAAAACTAGAAAAATAGCTAAAATGAAATGCCCGCCAAATCTCCCTTTTCTTTTCCTCCAGATGTCGAAACCATCCAACCGAGGGGAGCATTACTATTGTTCCGTAATTGTCTTCGTGCGTCTGAAGGTATTATTAAAGTTTTCTCAAAGGCATCAAATCGCAATTAAATTACGTTGCCCGTCAAACATGAAAGGGGCGATTAAGAACGTGTGGAGTGAGCGATTTCTGGCGTTTTTGAGACGCGGGTTTTTGATACGAATGTTTAATGTCACATTTTTCGAAAGGAGATCTTTAGATTTAATTGAGTATGCAAGACGATATCGCAGTGTCTTAATTATTACTAAAATAACCGGGATATTTGGGTAAAACTTATTTTCCATAGTAATTGATCCTTATGTACCTAATGTTGTAGAATATTGTTATTAATGTAGCCGTAGATTGAAGTGTAACCCGCTGTACCGAAAAATTTAGTTTCTATCTTGGGTATCATAAAGTTTTCATTATTGCTAAAAATAATCGAGATGGGAACTTAATTTTTATTCATTAGTCTTAAGATCCCTCCACCCCACATAGCGAGGAGCTGAGTGTTCGAGTCCTATGTCCACCAAAGAACTGAGACAAGAAAAAACGAGAGCTATTGTACATTTAATGGAACTATATATTAAAATTTAAGTTTAAGAAGGAGAAAGTACCAGATAAGGTGTCGATCTCGTCATTTTGCCATGGCTCAAAAAATTACTCAGCAGATTGCAAATATTAAGGCTGAGATTGCCATTTGGTCATGACAATGAGATTGTGGCCGGCGATTTTTTTCTGTCCGCGTATTTCAGTCCTGATTTTACTAAAGAATCGTCAAATAATGGAGCTGATGCTCGTTAAATCTGTCAAGGCCTAAAGAGATCGCGTTGAAATAACCTTGATGGAGTGAGTGGCTGGCTTAGGAATCAACCTCGTCACTTTGACCGTGGTTCAAATTACGAGGCACAGGAGACCTGAGAGGAGGTATCAAATCTTGGATAAGGAGCGTGTACGGGAGACCGCTGAGCATAAAAATAACAATCTTATTAAGGCTATACAGCGATTTTCAAATCTGTCGGGGCCCAAAGACTTCTCATTGTCGTGGCATGGAAGTTAGGAGAGGAGTGTGTCATTCAGGTGTCGTCCTCGTCACCTGACCGAAGTTCAAAATTACGAGGTTTGTCGCCAATAGCCCTCATGTTACTTCTAGTGTGACGTTAATAAAACCAAACCAAACAGCGATTTTGAATTTAATCAGACAACAGCCTCTTTCAAACTTCTGTTATCGGCCAGGGTAGCTGAAAGGTGCACGGTTGCGAGCTCGCCTTTTAGCAATGTTCATGTCGAGCCTTGCGTACGAGTCCTGATTCCATTTAATAAAAATAGTTCGGAATAACAGAATGGCTGTATATCAAATGCAACTGGCGTCAAAGTCCTTCTGGGATGAGATGTCGTGTAAGTTAGCGAAAAAAGATGTATCAGCTCAGGTGTCAATCTCGTCACTAATCGCGGCTCAGAATAAGAGGTCTTTTGCATACAACTTTTATACGACGTGAACACAAAACATAAATTTAAAATCTTTTTCGAAATCAGTATTCGTACTACTATGGCTTAGTGTTGTTGTCAATACGGAAACTGGATTTTGTGATAGCAAGTTTTTAAAATTTTTTATAACTATAATTGTTTTGTTTCTCTTTACATCACACACACGAACGCACGCCACGCGCACGCACACACACATATATATACCATAATAAACACCTAACAGCTTTGTAGACAATTGCAATTTCATTAATAAACATAAACACAAACATAAACATATATTGTGCTAATTTGTTTCGTTTGAAATAAATTGGATATAGGGCGATTCTTTTGAAATAGATAGAAGAAAGTCCTTTTGATAAATAATTTATCGTTTCGTTTTTAAAATGTAAAAACAATGCTATACCTTAATGTATGAATCAAATGAAAATTCTGACTATTATTTTCACCCAAAATAATTTTAATATCAAACATAAAATAGATTATAATTTTTATCTGCTGAGCGAGAGATACTTATATTCACTATTTCACATTAGAAGTAGGTATTAAAGTTTCTACCTTTTTGCTCCTTGGGAATGTGGCGCATGCAAAAGTCTCTGATTAAGAACTTTTTTTTTGTCATATGTGTACAATTCGTAAGTTCTTTCATCATTTGATTTTACTGATGAATTACACGCGCGTTTAAAATCTGAAGTATTTTATTAATCAGGAATGGCCAGCTACACTGCCTTTGGAAACCACATTTCAGAAAGGTTGATTGAATTATTAATTTTATTAACGTCGCAATGGAAGCAATACAATGGCTCTTGCGAAGGACCTTACAATTTTGAACCTCTGTCAAGTAACGAGGACGGCAGCCGATCTGATACCTTCCTCTCCAAACTTTCATATCCCGCAAATGGGAGGACGGAACCTCAACCGCGCATCAGCCCCGCTATACGGCGTTCTTTAGTGGCATCAGGATTCGAACCCACAACTCGATGAAAGCGAGTCCGAACCGTAACCACTAGGCTACTACGATCCCAGAAGTAATTGAGCGAGCCGATTATTTTGTGTTGCCAGATGAAAATTGTAATAGGTCCAAGTTATACTTTATTTTCTCCCATAATGACACAATGTTGTGATTACTTCTCCAAGACAAAATGGTGGTTCAACTATTGAGTTTTGGAAACATATTCTAGAAGAGAAATATCCTAAAACGCTGAGGCTAATCTCAATTTATATACTTCGTATAGCTAATGTTTGCATCCAACACTAAAATTTATTAAAAATAAGCACCGGTCTGTTTTAACTGATCTGCATTTAACTGAGCTTATGCATATTGACAACAAATTGAATGATACACACACATATAAATTTTTGAATAATATTATTTTATTTCTCTTAACTAAAAGAAAGGAAGTAAAATTATTACTTCGTTACATGTTTAAAGATTAAATTTACAAATAAATTTCAAAAAAAAATCACATTTTGGCATTGAATAGTTTTAGCTTACCGTATTTCATACATATACTTTACTTGCATAAAAGCCGCACTATTTGTCTGCGAGAGCCACATACGGCTCGCGAGCCATTTTCTCGTCACCCCTGTTATGTACAATACTCATGAAAAAATACTTCTCAATTTTATAAGAGTTTAGTATTTTTTTTTAACAGCAAATCTGATTTTCGATTTCTTTCAATTGTCTTAAAAATGTTTGATTCATTGATTGAGTATTGCTTATTTTAGTACAGCATTATACCAAATCGGACGAGAATGTGAATTTTATTTATAACGTGATTTCAATCGCAGACTAAATAAGACTGTGCTGATTTTAATGAAGTAAATCGAATTCCCAGACTCAATAAAGTATGGAATTGATCTCAAAACTGAACAGCTGATGCAACAATTCTCATGAGTTTGTAATAAATGTTTCCAGTTCATGGAACTCAGAAGATAAATAAATTGACTCATTACAGTACCCCACCCAGTATTTGAAACTGGGGAACAATGGATGTCATATCTGGTTGGTTATTCAAAATTAGCGACATTATATAGACAAGTGATGTCCATAGCGGGCTCGTGAACTGCGTCGGCTCACATATGCTAATATGTATAAAATATGATGAACCTAAACTACTGTTACATACATAAAACATGATGAATTAAATAATGTCCAGAAGAGGTAATTTCTTTCTTTTTACAAAATTATTAGTAAACTTAAACGTAATTGTTTTAAAAAAGTAATTATTTTATTTTATTTCTTGTTAGTTCAGATACTTAATAATGTTTCTCAAACACATAAAAAAATATTATACAATTTCTATCAGAATGCATAAAATTAGCTGCCAAAAATTTGGTTGATGATTTGTTAGGGTTGTTCACACATAAACTCAATGAAATGCAGATAAGTTCAAACAGACCGGTACTTATTTTTAATCTGTATTTTAGATTGGAGAGGAAAAATAATCGTAGGGTAGTTTGGGGGTAAAAAACTCAAAGCGTCTCATTCTAAAGAGAGATTTTATTTTTATAGTGTGATATTATTATTTTATAGTATAGTATTTTTTTATGGTACATTATTATTATTTTTATGATATAGTATTTTTATTGTGTTTATTTTTATAGTGTGAGATTTTATTTTTATAATTAGCTATTAGAGTCCTGGACATAATTTCCTGGAAATAATAGCTAATTTCGCACATTTAGAACTAAATAGTCCTTTTTATTTCAAATAAATTTCGGGGTTAAAAAACTCTTAGCTTGAGAGTTATGGCAAAAGTTGACTTCTATTTGAGGGAACCAAATAACTGGTGTTGGGAAAATCAATATAAGTTTCACCTTAAATCGTGACATGTCTAGTGACTATATCTAAATCCAGACTCGGTGTACAAGGCCCAAAAAAAAGATAATATCTCTGTAATTATAACCTTTTTAATTTGTTACCTAATTTTCAAATTATTATTGTACCAGTGTCCTTTACGTAATCCAATTGTTTCCTTTGCTTCCAGTTGTTGCTGGTGAGCTACGGACTGAAGATTACGACCCACATGGAAATGAAGTCTAAGCGGCAAGGTTCATTGGGGTTCAAGGTTCACCTTGCGACTTTCACCTCTTCCCAAATAAGAAAGAGTACCTTATGGGAAATCACTTTCGTTCTGAAGACGAAATGAAAGCTGCCATTAAAGCCTGCTGTCGACAACACCGGAATTTTTCTCCATTGAGTTTGCCCGACTAATCGCGGGTTGGCGTCAGTGTGGAAAAAGATGTCGTCTATTCCGAAAAGTGAATGATGCTTTTCATACAGCAGTGGTTCCAAAGATGTGCTCCGCGATATTTTGCAAAAGCTCTCATAATTATTTTTCAGTAATGAATTTGTTTAATAATATATCTATTAAACAAGTTCATTATACATCCATCAGAATATTTTTTTGATGATATATATGTTTTATTTATTTTTATCTCTGACTCACACGATTAGTCATGCTTCAACTTAGAATAGGTACTTACTTCAAAAATCTCTCTTTCTGACATGGATGATATAAATAACTTTCTTATTTTACCGGAATCAGGTAACAAATAAAATACGTTATGGTCTTAAAATTATTTCTTTCCAATCAAGCCTCGTAACTTATATTAAATTCAATGTCACTTAACACGGCATGAAGAGAGCAGTTGTTGCCTTCAACTCATGGTAAAAACCCAACTGATTCTTCTTCAATCTCTGTTCTTTTCCGAATAATCTTTTTTAAGACAAGAAGATAAAGTTTGTGAAGTTGGGCTACTCGCAATTTTCTCTTCACTAACCTCGTCGACTTTATGATCATTTGAATTGCGTGAAATTACAATTCCTTTCCAACCGAGATGGAACGTGATTAGGTAAATTAGATGAAGATAAATGCGAAGTGAAGTGATTTAGAGTAATGTTATATAAATGAAATGGACTGAAAGAAAAAGGAAGAGAGAATAGAGGGTAACGACTTGCTGGCAAATATTTATAATTTGGTTTGAATCTCTTTAATTAATTTGTAGATTGAAACGAATTCCATTTGAAGTATTGAGATAAGATTAAATTTATTAGTTGATCCTAATTTAAAATTGATATGTTAATTAAGATTCAAGAGAGAGCGACCTTAGCTACCCATCAATAATTATCAATAAAATATTATTTTTTGTTCTTACGCGTCTTCTGTTAGAGTCTGGTATTTATTGCTTCTCATAACCCATATATTCAATTAATATATGAGTTATGAGAAGAGTAATGAAGGGGTCAAAAGTTTATTTGACTTCTTAATCTGTTTACTTGACGAACTTTGGGAAGTAAATATGGGCTTATTTTTGGAAGTAGAATCGGTATAATAGAATAAAATCACACGAAAAATATATGAGAGCTTTGATTGATTGTTTATTCAAATCGCTCTCAAAAGCAACACGAGGTCTATCGTCAAGAGACCTCATTAATTTGAACCTCTCTCTCTCGGTCAAGTGACGAGGGCAAAACCTGAGCTGATACATCCCTCTCCAAGCTTCCACACTACGCTCCTGGAGGACTTAAAGCCTCGAAAGATTCAGTCTGCACCAGCCCCGCTACATGATGGTTTTTCTGTAGCATCAGGCGTGAATCCACGACTCGACGGAAAAACGCCGGCCATAAGTTCGTGATTATTATCATTAAGCTACTACGGATACTAAAAAAAAGGAAAAGCTTCACAAAGTATAATCATTAAGTCGATAGTTTATTTTTTAAAAATTGAAACATATTATTAAGACAGAAAGCAATGTATTTAAAATATAAAAAAGTTTATAATCAATTCTTCAATTATACACCGTTTTTGTAAAAACCACCATAATTGAAATATGTGTGCGGAGACAAACGTTGCGATAAATAGAGCTTTTGAACTAACTGAAACTTACTAAATTAACAACAATATTTTATACGTTGCTTCTCTGTACCTTCGGGAAGCAATCGTAAAAGATGCCTAAATCATTGATGAATAATTCCTTGAAATATCCATAACGGGATAGTTTAAAAACAGTTTATAAATAGTAATTCGAAAATACAGTGAAACTTTTACAAGATAGGTGAGAAATTACTTATATTTGTTCTACCAAAAAGTTCTGTCTATCTTTAAAGTTAAAGAAAAAATACATTTTTCATAACATATAATGATATTCACCATATAATATAATTTTCTGCCATTTCTTATGAACTCTTGCAAGAGTTATGGTAATTTGCAAATACCCTTTTTGAAAAGAAATTTTGGAGGAAGAGTAGCAGTTGATAATCGGAGGGTGCTAGGTCTGGAAAGAATGATGGACGCGGTAGAACTTCCCAGCCTAGCTTTGAGAATTTTCGAAGTGCATCTGAGCCGTGAAAGCAGATTTTGATCAGGTCCTTTTGTGATGCAGAATGTTGTGTTTCCTGTTGAACATCACCTGCCTTTCCCATTCGAGTGCTTTGATTTAATCATCCATTTGCTGACAATATTGCTTCGAATTTAGTTTTTCCTTTGGTTTCCAAAGGTCATAACGTATTGGTCCTAGAACATTCCACCCTATACACAGCATTCTCTTAATCAGACTCAAGCTTGCTTTGAGGTAGAGGGATTTGGTTGTCAGGCTCGCAGTATGCTCTTTTTTTCTTACTAACATAAGTTTTCTTTGATAATCCCTTTTTCATTATCAGTTACCAACCGTTCCAAGAAGGGAACAAGCAGAGATGAGTATATGATGACTAGATTAAGTAATTTTGCCTCACTTTTAACTCATTAGGCACCTATCAAGAATATTTATAGATCCAATTTTGCTTTCTGAATATGGTATGAAATGGTTTTATATAGCATTAAATGTAGGAAAAATGTATTATTTTCTTTCACTTCACAAACAGAACTTCTGGCAAACTTAATATAACCAAAAAATGAAATCAATTTCTTAAATCTGAAAGAAAAATTGATTTTTAAGCAGTTATTGTACAGAAGTATATTTAAAAATATAAATTTTTTTGAAAATACAATCACTTTTACTACGATTTACTAAAGATAAAACTTAACACTGTATTATGATTAGAAAGAAATTAATACCTTGTTAAGTTTTATCTTTTTAACAATTTTTTTATGAGCAAAGACTCAAATTATTTAACGGCAAGTCAGAACATCAATTATTTCTTTGCTACAATATCGTTTGCATCGATTTTTTGCTCATGACTGGAAGTAATTTAAAATGGCTGTATGGGTTGATTGTTTATTAATATCAAACTAGTAGCAACATGCGCCCGCAAAGATTGTTGGCGACGAATCTCTTAATTTTGAAGCCAACATCAAATTACAACAACGACACCTAATCTGGTACTCTAATTTTCTCAATATCAGAATGAGGACTTTGAACCCTGCATATTTATTTTACGTAAGTCTTTCCACATGATGGTTTTTGGATATAAGGCACGGTCCAACAAAAGGCCACGCACAGGCTATTGGTGACGAATCTCTTCACTGGGAACTAAAATCAAGTTATATGGACGATACCTGAGCTGGCACCCCTGTCACTACATTCCCGCCATGACAACGAGAGGAATTTGAGCCCCGACAGACTTGTCGTGCATCAGCTAGCTCCTTGAGAGAATGGTTTTCAGATGTACGAAACCGGCTGGAATGACCACTCAAGTTGATTGATTACTAATGAAAGCAAAATAAGAAGCGACTCAGAGGCTCTGTTGGAAACGACCTTCTTAATTTTAAACAAGGTCAAGTTAAGAGGTCGACACTTGAACGGGAATTCTAATCACTTCAATTAGAGAGAATTTTGAGTCGACAGATTTTATGCTACATCAGCTTCTTTACACAATGGTCTATGTGTGTTTTAAGACCCGATCCTGTTCCCATCGATTATAAGTTCATTACTCTATTTGCAAGGTTACCATAGGCCTGAATTCGTTGCTGATGTTTGAAGTTTGAAATACAGGTCTTAATTTAACTTTTTTTATATCATTAAAAATATACCCTTGTTATTTTAATGTCAATGTTAAATTTTCAGATGAAAAAAGAAGATACATTTTAGTTTCTTTGACAGGTTTATATTTTTAGCTTAAATAAAATACTCTTAATTCTTTTACTAGCCTTGGACAAAAAACGTTAAAGATTTAGCTAATTGTCCTAAAAACACAAAATGAAACTTAGCGTAACGTCCAACTTAAAGCTTTAAAAAAGAGTCATTAATTTCTAATTTGCGAAAAGATGTGTTAATTCCCCTTCGCACACTATAAAGGAGAATAAAAAGGGTGTCTAAACTGATCTTGTTTAGTTTAGAATGAGAAAAATCTATTTTAGTCAACTAATCACGGTAACCGTTATGCTTCGAGAGAGAAGTTAACGTAAAAATAATGAGATTAGTTTGGGAAAGAGTAGTTTTGTTTTTTGGATACGATTCGTCGATTTTACGTGTTTGGTTTTTACCGTGGGATCGTTCTGTAAATCTTGAATGTGAAAAAGATGTCAATGGAATAATTGGTCAAGTTTTTGAATCTTAAGGGAAATTAAAGCCGTAATTAGCATTAATGTCCATTTTTTCTTCATCGCTAAAAATAAGAGTAATTTACTTGATGCGACGCTTTTACGAACTTTTCTATCTTTCTGTTTTGGGCTATTGACTGTGAATGAAGACTTATGCTCAAAAGGGAAGTTGGTACTCCTTTTCGTGATTCAAGGGAAGGAAAGCGAGAAAGCTCCTCACGCGATTCATGTATATTTATCTGGCTAAATAGTAAAAGAGGTGATAGAGCAAGTATGTCAAACTCATTTGTACAGACGGGTCGATTTCTAACAAGTGAAAGTCACGCGCGCCGCACTCTTTGTAGTTACGTTGTGACATTGTGACGATTTTCTCTTCACTAAGCTCGGAGACTTTTTTGTAATTTGAAATGTACACAATTACAAATCCTTTCCAAACAAATGAAACGTGATTAGGTAAATTATATGAAAATAAGAAGAGTAGTGAATTGAATTAAACATAGTAATATACACTAGCGTGTATGTATTTTTCTATATTAAACCACGATATTGTTGAAAAAGGCATTTTGTGACCAGTACAATGGAAAAGTAGGACAGTATAAAGGTGATGCATATGTAGATATGAGAAATATGTCACCTGAGGTGACGTAACGGCACGAAAACGCGTGGAATGCTCGCGTTTAGTGCTAAAGCAACTTAAAATGAAGGAGGAAGGACACATTTACAGAGTGAAAGGGAAATCTTATGCTCATAATGGCTACAAGAAACCATCTGGATGCCTTTGCACGTGGTACAATGAACGGAGAGCTTGAAGAGAGGATGAAGTTTGATGAGTGTTGCCCAAGAGTTTGTCAAATGTGTAGTTTGATGAGCTTGGAAAGCCTTCCAAATGACAGGTACGTCTTTAAGAAAGGTTATCAGTGGTTGACTGAGGAAAACAACGGCATGTAATGACCGGTATATTGCTCTACAGGGAAAAAAAGACCAGAACCAGCAAACGGTAACATTGCTCAACAGCTGCGAACGGCAACAGGGCCACAAATATCATGATTTACTGTAGCCAGACATCTGCATAAAGGTGACCTATTCGCTCGTCGTCCTAAACACTACATACCATTAACAGTAGCCAATCGGTGGCACCATTTGCAGAAGTGTCAATAACACAAAGGCAGGACATATTAATTGAGACACTTTCTGTTTACCGATGAGAGTTATTTGAGTCTGAGCAACGATTCTTACCGCCTATTGATATGGTTGGAGGTACAGACATTGTTTCAACTCACTAACATCAAGGAAAGAGACCATTAGATTTGTCCTGGAGTGCTTGTTTGGGGAGACGTTATGTTGAATGGACGAACGTAGCTCCATATTTTAGACAGCGTCTTACTTACCGGATATTGTAACTGCGATGAAATTATGCTCCATCACGTGCGTATTTCCTTAGTGCCATATGCCTAGACATTTCTTTTGTGGGCGAAAATGAACGTCCACACAGAACCTGTGCTGTTGAGGAGCTTCAAAAAAGTGAGGATATCTGAAGAATGAGTTGCCCAGCGCTCTCACCTGATTTTAAACCCTTCATCATATGTGGTATGCTTTGGTGAGACACCTGGTAGCTAGATCGCATCCTCTGGAGAGCACCTGACAGTTGAAACAGATGTTCCTTGATAAATGGCAACTCTTACCACAAGAACTGCTGGATAATTTGGTATTGAATGGGAACAAACGGTGTCACCCAACCATTGTAGTTAGGGTAGGTCATATCCCTTACTAATGGACTTTAGTTTGATGTTCTTTCTCAGGGTCAGACAAAGTTTTTTACTAAAGCCATTGTGCCAATAAAACATTTTTCTACTTTGCTCTATAATGAATGCGCACAGTTTGTTTTTTGGCTATTATGCTTTCATCAGCTTTAAGTGCTACATTGTGCCTCTGTAGTGTGAATTTCATGTCACCTAGTAGATTTTTTTTCGGAATTACGGCACAATCTGAAAATTTGCTTAAGTTTTGCACACTAGTGTATAAACGAAATGGATTTGAAAGGAATTAAAAGAAAGTTAGAAGATAATGACAAGCAGATAGATACGTAGAGTGGAGTGAATCATTCTAATTAATCTTATATAAGGAAAGCAGTTGTAGTGTGTCTACTTATCAGAATAATAGGCGTCGAATCTATTATAATCGAGAAGGGCTTGAATAGGAATGAAAGATTAAGCTATAGACTTTATTACTTGAACATAAGTTAGGATTAACTGAATTAATTAACTTTTCTGTCTTTTTGTTCTCCTTCGATGCTTTTGAAAGCAGTAATTTACATATTTTTTTTTATTTCTTTGAGTGGAAGCGATACTTTTTTAGTAAAGATGTAGGCCCGATTCAGGAATGATTCAGGATTCTTATTACGATCCATCCCAAATCTATCGAGGACTTTTGTATGTACTGATGGAGTTTCCTGCACGAGGGCCGCTAAAAAGAAGCAATGTTTGGAATGGGAAATGGAGTAACTAACAGCAGTATTATACAAAATTTAATTTTGTAAGAAGTAGACAAGAGTATATAACGTTCTTCGCATCCTCCAAAATCGGCAGACAAGACCGTCTTTACTTGTTTTGGAATTCATTCACCGGAAGCAACCCATTGTTTTGATTGCTACTTGGTTTCCTGTGCATGCTAGTGAATCCAAGTCTCATCGACGACGACACGACACTGCGGCAATAAAATTTTGAAATTGAAGCAAACAGCTTCCGAATCAAAATTGATCTTTGCATCAAGATCAAATTTATTTCGGCGTGGATTAACAGTTGGCAGCATTCTCTGGTAACACCAACTTGCCATTGCAGGGATCGTCATGTGTCGTCAAAAAAGGCACTATCTGAGCCATCCTGGTATGTCTGGGTTTCAATATTCAACTCGACGTGATGCGGAAATTCCGTGAATGAGATGTAACATGGGCTATTCGCAATGTTTACCTCTGACTAATCTCCATGGCTTCTTTCTGATTTTATATCTAAATTCTGAGATTCTTCCCAATCAAATGAATGGAAATGAATTAAACTTTAGAAATGGAGTGAATAGATATTATCAAGTCGTATAAAAGTGACACAGAATTGAAAAGGACAATAAGGTTACTGTGACAGGAAGGGTGCGCGGAAGTTTTCTGGCCAGTACAATCGATTAGGTGAGAGATTAGGACTCAACGCTTTTGGTGCGATTGAATACTTGAGAAAGGAACTCTCATCACATTACAGTAAGCGTATTCTTTGATAGATTATATAAGTTGTAAAATTCTTGCGGATAAACATTGAACTATCTGAGAGCATCCCCCTTATAAAAAATCAATAAAAACTATATTTTGGATATAAATGATTATTTTAATTATTTTGTGTGAGCACAAAATAATTAAAATAATCATTTATATCCAAAATCACAAGGACTTAAGTTCAACTTAAGTTCAACTTAAGTCCTTGTGATCAGAGTAATAATTAAGACAACAGGCGTGACGAGATGAAGTTGCAAAGATAAAGGGTCAGATGTCGTCCTTGTTATCTAAACGCCAATCGGAATAATGATTGTGATTGTTTTGATTCCTTATTAACGTCGCACTGAAAAGCAACACGAGGGCTATTGGCCTTGTAAATTTGAACATCGCTCAATTTACAACATTTGAACTCATATCTCCTTCTCTAAATTTTCACAAAACGCCAACAGGAAGAATTGGAGTCTTGACCAGATGTGACATGAATCAGCCCTTCTACACAGCGGATCTTCAGAGGCTTTAGGGCTGGAGCTCACGACTCAACGAAAACAACAACGGCTGCGATCGTTACCGTAGCCATAATCGAAATAAAGAAAAATGTCACCAGTAGCTTTCACTTTAACTTTTGATGTGACATTTATTAAATAAATGAACAGGGATGCTTTATTTTCTCAATGATAAATAAAATTTTATGTGTGTAAAATAAAATATTTTATATATTTGGATGAAAGACAAATTTTATAATTTCGTTCAGCAATTCTTGTAAATATTATTTGCAGCAAATCTTTGAAGATATGATTTCATGAATCTCCTTCTGATTCGTTCAGCAAACCTTTGAAGATATAATCTTATAAATCTTCAAAAGTTTAACTCTTTTTAAGACTATGGGAAGTATACCTGCCACCGACTCCTTCAATTTTAAAGCAATAAGTTTAACATGGGATTAAGAAGGAATTAAAATTATATCTTCGTAATACATATTTATGAAGATATAATTTTATAATTTTTTTTTATGTAGGGCAACACAAAAAGAAATAAAATGCAAAAGGTTTTTTAAAGCAGTAAAATTTTTTGGTTAATTTTACTCGTTTGGAAGAAAATGAAATAATTCAGATTAAACAACCCATAATCAGTATTATACAAAATTATTTTTTTCTCTAATCTTGCGACAAATAAATTTTGATTCAGAATAATTTTTTTTTTCTATCAGGCGATCTTCGAAACTTATTGTTAATCCTTTGGAATTTCTAATTATTACAATAATAGTTAATGATAATAAATGACAATTCGTACTTATTATTAATTTATATCTAATGTTTATAATTCTATGGTTTTGCTAATCAATATAATTTATTCTTATTTATAGATAGGAAATTTTTAAGTGTTGTAGTTTATATAATGAATATTTTATTTTATTTTTATATATTTAAAATTAAATATTTAGTTAAATTGTAATTTATTAAAATTAAACATAATGTTGTATATTTAAATATTTATTAAACTTTATAACTTATTTGTAGTTATTGTAATTCATTTTCTGTAATTTATTTTTATAATTATTAATAATCAATAAGTAATTAATATATTAATCATATTCAATTTTCAATCATGCCTTTCAAAATCAGTTTGTTAAAATATTCGAAAGGGGAAAAACAATATGTGCACCCTTTCTTTTCTCTGTCGAAGTATTTAAAAATATTTTTGATTGCATTATTGATTGCTTATTAATGTCATACTTAGAAACAATACAAGAACTATTGGTGAGGAACCTCGCCATTTTGAACCTCAGTCAGGTGATGAGGATGACACCGAGCTGGCACCTACGTCGCCAAACTTCTACAACTTGGGATGACTTGGAACCTGGACAGATTTAACGTGCATCAGCGCCACAACACGGCGGGTCTTTAGTGGCATCAGGTAACAAACTCACGAATAGACGGAAACAACGCCGACCACAAGTTCAGAACCAAGACCACCAGGTTACTGCTGTCACTAAATAATTTTGAAGTTGTAAAATATTCACAATCTCTTGAACGCATATCCTTTCGAATACGTTCATTTCCAATTAATGTTATGTGTTAGTTTATAACTGAAAGGATAGTTGAAAATTCCAGAATTATTATAATAATTAGAATTATAAGTTATTAGTGAACAGGTCCCCAATTCTTCTTTTTTTTTCTTGAGGAGACTGAGTTCCCTAACTAGGATTTAGGGCTACAAAAGCCTGTCTCACGAAAAGGCAATCACTCCAACCCTCAAAATAGCATTTAGTTAAGGGAAAAAATTTACAATTTACAAAAACAAGTTCACGTAAAAATCAATAAGAACAAACTGGAACATGTAATGTAAGCAGTTTATCATTATTTTAAAATAAATTTATACAGTTTACAGTCAAGTTAGTAAGCAAATCAAGTTTTCATTAGAACAAGGCGAATAAAAAAACCAAACTAATGTTGCCCCACACAAACTAAACTACACATTAATAACTTAAATAAAATTTAATATAACTTAATAACTAATTCAAAGAGAGATAACGAATGCGTACCAGAGGGTATCGTAAAGTTTTAATTATAACTAAGAAATGACCTAGATATATTTGAATGAAATTTATTCTGCATATTAATTAATCCTTATGCACAGAATGTTGTAGATTATATCTATTCATGTTGATTGGTTCAGTTTCAGAAAGCCGTAGATTGAAGTAATCCGCTGTATCGTGAAGTTTGAATGATCACTGAAAATAATAGAGACAGGAACTTAATTTTTATTTATTACTTATCTACATAGTCACTATCTACAGTGATATATTTTTCTAGCGTTGTTTGACTTTGCGAAGGTCGTTGTTGCAAGAATAAGAATGAACTTGTATTTTCTCCAAACTATGGGTTACATCAATAAATAGTTTACAGAAACCAAACAAATCAACGTGAATAGATGTAATTTACAACAATACGTAAGTAAGGATCAATTAGCATGCTGAATAAATTTTATTCAGATATATCGTTTATTTATTATTATTATTGAAAACTTTACGATGACTCTATGTATCAATGAGACTAAAGGGAATAGCATTCACCATGTGGGCAAAATATTAATAGTTTAAGGTTAATGTTATTTCCTTTCTTCTAAAAAAATTTTGTTACCACCAAACAATTTATTCTATTCTGTTCATGCGTTAAGAACAGAATAGAATAAATTGTTCCATTGCAAAGTTTTACAAAGAGCAGATTTAGCAACATTTTTTGAAATAATTATTGAATAAAATATTAGAATTGAAGCAAAAGATAATCTGACAACGGAATGGAAATCTGATTTGTTTATCCATTTACTCAATTCACTCACTCATTAGTTCACCCACTCATTAACTCGCTCATTTATTTATTTTGATCAGAAAATATATTCAGAAAACACTTTTTTTTAAAAAGTGTTATTTTGTCGTTGATTAAAACATTAGCTCTTTGGTTAGCTAAAAACAATGATACATCCGTAGATATAAGATAAATATTCTAAAAAATAGTACCCTTAGAATAAATTGAAAATATCTAATATGGATCTTTAATTCTGTAAGGAAGGTAATATGTATTTTGTGCATACAGTGCGCTCGAAAATTAAACAGCCATGAAACTTATTAATGCAAAAATTCCTGATTTTCAGCAAGATGAATTGTAAGATTTTAAAAATTTCTTAACTTCTTAGGAAAAAAAAGTTTAGATAGGCATGATAACGATAATTTTATTCCGTATTTAAATAAAAGGCGGAAATAAAGGGAAAAAAAGGAAGGAAATAACTTTTCGCACCATTAAAGAAATGCGCTGATTTTTATTAGCATTTTCGATGAATCCGAAGTAATATTTTAAGGAAATAAAGTTTTTATTAAAGAAATCTTAACAAGCTTGATGAGTTTACTTTTATTAAACTGAGCACGGAAGATTTTGAAAATTCCTTATTTATAGATTCTTACATAAATATACGTAAAAATTCATTTGCTTGAATAAATCAATAATCTTACGTTTATTTTTTTATTTCATACCTGATTGTAGGAAAAATAGTCATTAAAAAGAGATTTTTTAATGATATTTCTGATTCACACACACATTAAAATTAAGTAATCATATTTTCCATTTATAATTACTATTTCTAAACGGAAATTTAAAAAGAAAAGAAAAATATTAGAAACAATGAGCTCCTTCAAAAACGTGACAAAGTGTTTTTCCTACAGAGATTGGTTTTTATACATCAAACCACAAATAAAATTTGTGTGAAACAGGACTCAAGTAATTAAAGCGTATTTAAATATTATACGAATTATTCCATTTTATATTTTACTTCAAATTCAAGTTAATTTAACCGTTTGTAAGAAAATAAATTTTTAGAAAATATTAACTGTAAAATAATATTCTTTTAAATGTATAATTTAATTTCTCAAGATCTGTGAGTCCATTTTAAATATTTTTTTTTTTTAATGAATGTTTCAGGTATTTATATTGTACCTGACTGAGTTCAAAATTACAGATACCGTCGCCAAAGACGCCCATGTTGCTTCTAAGAGTGTGACGTTAATAAATAATAAATCAATCAAAAAATCAGGTACTCATATTAAGGTCTGATGATTTTAAATACATGTTAATGGCCCTGTAATGTTTTAAAATTCAACAGTATATTTTTGGTTTGTAATTATATATTAAACTTTATATAGGACTTAATGTAAAAGGTGTTATTTTTCTTAAAGGATAATGAATGTGGAAAAATCTTATTGATAAGGATGATGATAATAACAATAATAATTATAACTATTATTTTAACATTCTGATGCAAGCATATATTAGTATAAGACATACATTAATATTAGACCTGTTGGTTACACTTTGTTACTTTTTTTACTTTTGTTACTTTTTTTACATTTTGTTACTTACTTTTACTTTTTTTTTTACTATCAAATTATAGAAACTATTTTCTCTTAGAGAGAGATAGCCCAAATACATATCATATAATTAGAAGAATTAATCAGAGTATTAACACATTTCTATATTGTAATATTTAGAAAATGACCAGTAAAAAACACTATATTACATAAAAAGCGACGAACCAAAGAGTTATCTGAAAGGGGCGTAAATCGGTAAATGTGACGCACATGCATTGAAAAGAAATGCCAAAAATATCATAGAAATGCTTTATACCGGAAATACAGCCACAAAAGTAAACAAAAATCAATAAATTGTTGGCCCCTTCTCTGGTCCTGACGCAAGCAATGACATAGTTCGTCATTGACTTGAAGAGTTGTTGGATGCCTTGCTGCGGGATTGCTTGTAATACGCGTTTGTCTATCCATGGACGATCATAGACGCTTGCTCATCAGAACCCAAGCGTGCGCGATTGGGGAAAGACAGGGAATCATACCGGTTAGGAAAGTATTAATAGTGCAGTAGAAAGCTGTGCCATGTGCAACTGGGCATTACCTTGTTAAAATGTAAGGCCAGTGGTCCGTGAAAGGAATAGCAACATTATGAGTTGTAGAAATTTGTTGATATACTGTAGAGCTGTAAAAGTGTCGCGAATGATCACTAAAGTGTTCCGACTATCAAATGAATGGCACTAAATCCCATAATTCTTGGTTGTCTGGCTGTGTAGTAGAGGCTAGTCGTGTGAGTATCCTACCGTGGATCTCTAGACACGCCTTTGCTGACCATTGGGACTCAATTTGAAGTGGAACACATCGCTGAAAACAATTCTACTTCAGTCTGCGAAATTATATTTCTCACTCAGTTTGAATGCACTCCCCACCACACACGCTGCAAACACGCCTGGCAGTATGCGAAGGTGAGAGGCAATTTTCTGCGTGACCTCGTCCCCGTTTACTGAGACGATTATCAATGATTATTGCTGTCACTGGGGTCCTAATTACACGCTGGAACATTAATTAGGATGCAGGAAGAGCTGTGAATGCCGACCAGACGATCGTTTTGCCCTCACATTCTGTCGTCGTTCTCGTTAGACCATTATCTTCTTGTCACTCATCCTTTCCTGCAAATATAGTGGAATAGTAATATCGCTCAGATCCAAATGTCGAGCTATCCTGCGATGTGATCACCCTGCTTCCTTAAGTTTGCACGTCCTCTCTCAAATGGTAATATCTGCTCTTTCTGTTCACGAATCCGTGTGCGAGGCATTGATACAGTCCACGATGGTCGATGAAACTACATTAGCCTGGAAATTATGCCTCATATTTTGAATGCCCCTTTTTTACACCATCCAAATGCTCTGATTCATACTGCTGGAGTTCTAGATAGTCAGTAATTAGCCATCAAATGTTAATAAATTTCATATTCTGACATAAGGTATTGAGGTATGTGTGTACGCAATTTCGTCCCTTTCGGATAACTCTTGTTGTTGGGTCGAGCTTTGTGGTATGCAGACATGAGAAGGTTATTTTATATGAGCGCAATTTCTGCTCATAAGATATGCAAAATCTAAATTGGGAATTATTTTACTTTTTTTAAACAGGCATAAATAAATTTAAAATTGCAATAAAAATTTTGGACTGACCACTCAATGGATGCTTCACTTGCCAAATCGATTAACTCCATTTTTTAAAAATCTTATTACATTTTAATATCAAAGCACTTGATTGGTTCCCAGCTGTATATATTCAAAACAAATTCCTCCAATGGATAAGTATTAACACCCCAAAATGGCAAAATCTTTTTAGCCATTGAATAATAAATAATTTATTTCAGGAGCCAATCTGATTAACTCCATATCATAATGTATTTATGTCATAATAAAAAATATAGTTAACTCGCTGCACTGTTTCTGGTACGAAGACATCTGAAAGTTGTTTGTTTAATTTCGCTGTTAATTTAACCAAATTTAATATGCGTTTCAAACAACTATGCAAAGATACTTGCAACACTTATGATTCTCTACAAATAAAAATGGAGTCTTCAGACAGTGAGGAAATGAAAATGGCAAAAATTGAAAAGGACGCTCATTTGCAAAAGTCTGAACAGACTCATAGTCATATGGCTGCAGATCGGATGGCAGTATCCGAAGACATCTTTGTATTTTCTTTTGACTTGGAAAAGCTTCACCTTTTCCAAAATTGACTACATCGATAGCTTGCTATAAACGAAATCTATATATTTATAATTTCGGAAGCTATGGTTTTAATAAAAATATAAATTGCATGTTCGTTTGTACAGAAACTGAAGGATCTCGAATGGTCTCAGGAAATTTCTTGATGTCTAGTAAAGTATATAAAGATTTGTGCAGAAAATTGTAAAAACAAAATAACCTATTCAGATTCATATACGGGACAAAGCAGAAATATTAAAACTGTTTAAAGTTTATTGAAATTTCTCCGAAGTACAGAAATATAAGCTAAATAAATTGAAATGAAATTTCTGGTAAGTGGACACAGTTACTTGTGCAATGATTCACAATTTGCTATTATCGAGTCTCAAACAAAAAGAGTTCAGAACATATTTTTTGCCAGATGATTGGAATAATATAATAAAAACCTGTTTAAAGAAAGCACCGTTTCAAATGGTTCAAATGACGCATCAGGACTTTTTCTCTACAAGTATTTTATAAAATTCCATCAATAACACAAAGGTAACAGTTACAGGGATACCAGTAAATTGGCTTAAAATACTAATTGGCTAATTGGATTAAGTTAGAAAAGTCGAAACCCACACCTCATACAATTCAAGTGTGACTTAAGAAATATAAGAAGTGTAGCAGGTAGACCACTATTGTCTGAAAAATGATATGATGGAAAGATATGATGGAATGAAAGATATGATGGATTTTTTGAAATTCATTCCTTCTATTAAATATGAGAATTATAAAACTTTAAGGACAACTAGATGTGACAGGAGTTCAAATACAGCTTACGTAGAAGACATCATTCATATTGATGATCAATCAATTTAAACAAAGTAATAATACTCGTAATATTATACAACAGTAACAGAATAGTTATTATTCATTTTTGCTAAAATCTTTAATACAATATATATATATATATATATATATATATATATAATAACAATTATTCCAAGTATATTCTATCTTATACTTTCTATGTGTCGTTAGATAAAAGATGCGTCTGCAGTTATACAGTCTATATCGTATTTTTGAATTTGTAATTTAAAAAAAGAATTTTAAAAACAATATATAATATTTCATAATTTTTCTCAACTTCTTGTTTTATGGAGTTAATAGATCTAGCAAATGAAGCAATCAAATATGAAATAACAAATACAATAATTTTAAGAATTGAATTCAAATTATAGTCGGGTTTGATTATGGAAAGGAAGCTAATGGAAAAGTATTTTCATTTGTAAGTATTATTAAGTAAGTATTTGTATGCTTAATTTTTGAATGTTTTGCTACGATTAAAAATTGGCAGACTTTTCTGTAGAAATCATTTTAGTGTTTTTTTTTTATCCTGAGTTAATTTAAAAACTTTTCAAAATATTTCAAGCACTTCACCATACCCAAAATTGTGAATCTTTCGATCCTTGGAAATTAAATATCGTGGATTTTATTTTTTTACATGCTTAGTTAGAAAGCACAATTAGAAAAGAAAATCACTCTAAAAAGTATTATCAGATATAAAATAGCATCAAAAATTTTATAGATTTATTGAAAACTACACTGATTGAATTTTCTATTTTTATTTCCTGACGTTCTATTAGTTAAAGCTTGTGAAATTTTGATTTACTAGCTTGGCGAATTTCTCAGAATATTATCACCTATTGATTTTTAAGCAGAAAAAGAGCAATAATAATAATAACATAATCTCTATGAAAATACTACGTATTCTAAGCAATATCAAATTAATGTAAGTTGCGATTGATATTTAATATAACAAAAAAGAACACATCAGTTAATTTGTTAAATTTTTTCCGCATGAATAGCCCTCTCACCAGCTTACGAAATAAAACAGTTGTGTATTTTGCTAAAAAAAGCAACTTCACTTTTTTACATTCTATTTTCCATTGTAATGCTATAATTTTATCGCATTTTTACTGAATTGAGAAAACTAAGGCACAAAAATGTTTCAAATTTTGCATTTTTGGATTTTGTTATAAAAAAGTAGAAATCGTTTCCCTGATACTGTTGATGTATTATATATGACAATTTGATAAAAAAGGACGATTAAAAATTGGATTTAAAAATTGTAAAAACACGTGTCACACCCCAGAGAAACATATATGTATTTCCACGCGTTTTTCTCAAACTGTGGCCACGGTAGCCTACTAGCTGTCATGGTCACGGACTCATAGGCGGTGTCGTTTTCGATGAGTCATGGGTTCGAGCCCTGATACCATAAAAGACGCGACATTTAGCAGGGCTGATGCATGATAAAACTGGTCTAGTTTCCAAGCCCTGTCGTTAGTGATGTGTGTAGTTTGCAAAATGAGGTGCTAATTCAGGAGTCGTCCTCTTTAGTTGTGAACAAGTTTCAAAATTACGAGGTCTGTTTCTAAAATCCCTCGTGTTGTTTCTCAACGCGACATTAATAAGCTATCTCGTTTCTGAAAATGCGGATTTTAGTTTATTCTTAGAAAAATCTATTTTATCCATAGTGCTAATATTTTACACATTATGAAATGAGGTAGTTCATTTACAGTGTCTGAAAATGTAATTTTTTTTCTAATAATTACTCAAAAATTTGTAATATTGCATAACAATTAAATAAAAAGTGTTTGATAAATCTGAATCATAAAATTGAAAGTTTATTAAATTTTTACTAAAACTAATTTTTTAATTTACAATTATGTTCAGTGTATGGAATGTCATACTTGTAAGTACTCCGTAAAATTGTAAAGCTGTTAGTGAAGTAAAGTTTTAGCAAGATGTATCTAAAGTTAAGTACACGACTTCCAAAGGTAAATACAGTTATTGAATATTGATTGTTCATACATATTTATTTATATTTATAAATAAGATTTTCTTTGAATGAATAGAGAGACAAATATACAGACAACTCAGAGCTGAAGTATTATATTCATAGCCTTTAATTTTAAAAAAAAGTGAAGATTATTTAAACTTGGCATAAAATAAGCTCCTTTTTCCTCTCCAAGGCATCTTGGTTACCTCTAGATTCCTTGTACCAGCTTCCGAAATGAAATAGCTGTCAACTTTGATATAAAAAAAAGGAATTTCTTGCATGATCACTCCTTTGCATTCCATTACCCATATCACAGCTATACTAAATTTTTA
>BMAW01046237.1:0-17549 GCA_019974015.1 Nephila pilipes | reverse complement strand
TTTTCTCCTATTCTTTATGTATCACAGAAAAGAGTTCATATTCTATTTCTTGATTTCAATCTAATTTAGCTTTTAATCTATAAGCATCACGTGCTACAAATACTCAGTTCTGGTTCTGTCTAATACTACTAGAGTGGTGTGGAAATTAGGAGAGGATGGTATCAGATCAGGTGTTACATATATTCAATTTTAAAAACAAATGATTTAATCTTTTAATGTGATATTTTTTTTTAAGATATTATTTGGTTCAACTTTAAAGGCAAACGATTGTTCCTAATGATAATTTTATTTGGATATTACCTATTCAACTTTTTTAAAAGCAGACGATTTTAAACTTAAAATGATACCTTAATATTCCTTATTAAGATATATTTTTTTGGCAAATACCAGATCATTGTTTGATTTAGATAATTTACTGGCAAATGGATATGAAAAAGTAGTATTGAGTTTGGTTCAAGAGGTTGGGTACGAACTTGAAAAAATGGTGTTGTAAAATTGTATGTAATTTATGTTCGAAAAGATGTGCGCAAATAAATGTGATGTCCTGAAAACAAGTCATTTTTATTTAAAGTATTCAACACAGTACAGTGTCATTCTTGTCACTTGACCCAGGTATAAAATTACTCTCGTTTTTTTTCTTGTCCTTTTACCAAAAGTTTTCAATTGAGATGTCTGGTTGAAGTGAAACCTCTTTGGCTGAAGTCCGTGTGTAAAACCCTTATTTGTATTTCATGCTCAAATCCTGTATTCTTACGGCTAGTAAAAAATTGAAATTGACTGAAAGAATTCTTGAAAATCTTCCATAATTATTTCAATATTTGGTTACGTTTCTAAATTTTCAAATTTTCTACATCGTATGTTTATAATTATATATTTAGTTTTTTTTTTTTTTATTTTTTTATCCAGTGAATCTTTCACCCCTGAATTTTTCAATTTCCCTTTTTGTGTGTACTTTATGAACCAAGGCTGTCACCCCTAGATGGTCTCTGTCGTGAGTCAAAATATCAGCATGCGTTATTACTAGGAAATCATGACATCAATGGAATACAGATTCGTATGCGTTTTTACAAAAAAGAAAAGAAAAATGAAAAGTGGAAAGTATCAGAACTATGACTTTCTGGCGTCAAAGTTCTAATACTTTTACAATCTATTGTTCTGAACGTTAAATTGTTACCCTTTACTGTTTCCCTTACTTTTATGTACTATAATTTGCTACCCTTTATTGTTGAAAATATTGTTAATTTTTGTTCCTTTTTGCCAATAAATGCTGAGTGCACGAGTGACTGTCTCGTGGGGAGCCAGTTTGTAACTCGAAACCCTTTGTGTGAACTCAGTTTCCTTTGGTATTTTGCTAATAGCCCTTGTGTCGCTTCTGTTGCGATTTTAATAAAACAACGTCGTCAAATACTCAGTGATGTGAAGAAATCCTTAAATATAAATTACAAGCAAGTAAATGCTCTCCAATTGCGGTATAGTCATGAATGCTGAATGAAGCTTCTGGAGTCTGTAATTTTCCATAATGTAATCCTCTCTCTGTTACTGTTCCTATTCCGTGTGTTAAAGTAATATAGACATAATTTCAACATAACAAAAATGTCGTCAATGTGTACAACAAGCATATTTACATAGACACTAATTATTCCTTATAATAAGTCTTACACATATATATGTATGTATGCTCGTATACAAATATACACACACACATATATACATATATGTGTGTGCGCGCGGGCGTGTAAGTGTGTGTAATGATATGCTTAGTCACTTTCCTTTCTTAATTTTCACTTTCTTTCCCTTTTTAAAATATCTCTCCCTTTTTTTAACACCCAACTAAATTTGCCAACCAAATTCCATAAGCTCATTAAACGTAGCTTTAAACTTTTTTTTGCAAATGTCAGATGAATTCTTGGTTCTCCCCGTTCTGCCATATTTAAGTTCGTGCCTTATTTCGCCTAATGTTTTACTATGTAAAGTGCATTCGTTTTGACTTTGCTTTTAGTAACGCTATTCCTCTCTGTATTATTTTCGATACCTGCACCATATACCAGTGTAATAAATTGTGTAAAATACTTTCAAAGGAAATAAATTATGTTATTGACAAAATGACTGGTATCTTCCCAAGAATTTTCAACATCTATTTACCCGTTTTCATGTTCGTAAACACGCTCTAAAGGAATCTAAATATAATACTGAGAAGTTTATGAAAAAAGTTATAAGACGTTATGTATAATTTAGTAATTATTAAATGATACAGCAGAAATAAACCCTTAAAACTTATTTAAACTTCAAATAAGTAAAAGATAAAATTTTAAAAAGTCTTAGAAATCTTAGAAATAATTAAGATTACTACGTAATGGACAAAAATTTAACAAATAAAAATTAAAAAAATAAAATTCCTCAAAAATGAACTAAATGAAATGAAGCTATATACTACTATTTGATTAGGATAGCAGTAATGTGCTTATACATATATTAATCACAAAATATTCGGAATCTATCACAGTTTTATAAACAAAGAAATTAAACCTAAGACACCTGAGATTACGAGATTAAACACCTACACACAAACTTCCAAACAATTTAAAATACGAGAACCATAGAAATAGATTGACTTCTAAAAAGAAAAGTGAGAAAAATGTGTTAATAAATATAATAAAATACCAAAACGTAATTCATTTAAAATTTAATGAAAATTTGACAAAAATTTCTTCCATTAACTAAAATAGATGCCTGAAGACCAGATAAGATGCAAATAAATCAAAAGGCCCAGTACCACACAATATCATTCAAATATAGAATAAAAAACTCATACTGTTGTTTATTAAAAAAGACTATAATTAAAATCAAAATTACAATATTTTTAAAAAAACAAAACAAATAAAGGAATTTAAAAGAGTAAAAGAATTATAAGCTTCAGAAAAAATATGTTTTTAAAAAAGAAAAATTACACTATTATTACATATTTATGGTTTAAAATAGTTTTCAAAAAATTAAATGGATTTTCTGTTTCATCACAAAAAAAGAAAAAATGTTTAAATTATTTTTAGTACCTAAATATATGTTAACACATTTAAAGTTACGGAGGATATACACTGATGTTTACTATTAAGAGAATTTGAATATTTTGTAGAATTTCATGAAAGAATTGAACAAAAATGAAAAGAATTGCATAAAATGTAAAAAAAAAAAAAAAAAACTGTTTCGAAACAAAGATGCAAATCTTGTACGTTGAATATGTAAGCGTATACGTGTATGAGGGCGGAATTAGTAGAAAAACAGGATTTATATGCGTGCGTGCCAAAATCCGCATTTCCTTCGCTAGAGCATTTCGCCTAATTTCCTGGTACGTTTTTGCAGTAATCGCTTAAATTGAAATTCAAACTGTAAAATTGAGTAATGACCAATGTTTAGATGAAAGAATGAAGCGGCGAATTGTGGGTAGGATAAAAGCAGGCTTGTATCAAATCCAGATTTGCTGAGAATTCAATTTAACGCACAGCGTCGTATTCAACTTATGGAAACAGTTTAAGGATACTGGATCCGTCGAGAGAAAGACTAGAAAAAGTCGTCCAAGAGCCACGACGGCCTGATAAGATCACCATTTATCCATTATAGCGAGAAGTAACATTGATGCTACAACTTCTCAGGTCTTTCATGAGTTGTGTGCAGCCATAAAAATCCTAGTTTCAAAGGTGACTGTGTCCAGATGACTAAATGAGAGATGTCTGTTACCAAGCAGACCTATTGTTCGCGTCTCACTCAATTCTGTGGACAGAAGAGTCCGCTTAAAGTGGGGCAGAGATCATGGAGATTGAAGCATGAATCAATGGGTGACCGTTCTCTTTACTGATGAGTTCCGGTTCAGCCTAACCAGAGATTTTCGCCGTACTTTCATATGAAGAGAACCAGGGACCCGCTACTTGCCCTTCAATGTCCAAGAAATCGACCATTATGGCTGAGGAGGCTTGATGGTCTAAGAAGGCATCATTTTGGATGGCTGCACGCACCTCCGTGTCATTGAAAGGAGCACTGCTACTCTTGAGATGTATAAGGAAGAGGTCTTGGACTACAGTGAAAGAAATTATGAACGACTTTGTGCTAGTAAATATTCTCTTTCTACAAATGTCGATGAATGTTGGTGATTAGTTCTCTGTAGCTTAAAGATTTCGCTTCAAAAAGAAGACAAACTACAGTGGAACAAATTCTGGATGACTATTGCACTAATAAATATTATTTTTTCAAGCATTCCCCTTATCTTGTAAGATCCTGATGAATCTTGGTATTTTGTCTGCTGTAGTTTAAAGAGTTCGTCTAGTGAGCAGACAGTCTACAGTTGAAGCAATCCTGTAAACATTTAACACATTAGTATTAGTAAAATTATTTTTCCACAAATATTACTTGACATACGAAATATTGAAGGATTTTAGTATTAAGTACAGTGTAGTTCAAAAGAGTGCGTTTTGTGTGAAGACAAATTGCAGTGGAAGCATTTCTAAACGAAATTACTAACATTCATGTCAGAGTAAAGATTCTTGTTCCACAAAAGTCACTTATGTGAAATCTTGATGAATCGTAGTTTGTAGTCCACTATAGTTTAAAGAATTCGCTTTATTAGAAAACAAACACTAGTTGAAGCAATCCTGAAAAACGTTCTAAACATTTGTATTAGTAAATGTTTTTGTTCTTCAAATGTTATTTGATATGTGCAATCTTGATGTGCATTGTGGGAAATGCACTATAGTTTAAAGAGTTCGCTTCGTGAGAAGAGAAACTTCAGAGAAAGCAATCTTAAGCGAAATTCTCAACATTTAGTATCAGTAAATATTCTTGCTCCACGAATATTACTTGAAATGGGTAATCATGAACGAGTTCGGTAGGAAGTGTGCAGCAATTTTTAAAGAGTTAACTTTGTGAGAAGATAAACTATAATGAAGCAATCTTGAATGAAACTCCCAATATCCATATCAGAGTAAATATTCTTGTTTTACATATGTCTTTAGTGTTTTGAGTCATTTTTGAGCTTTTTATATCTAAATATATTCTTGTTGAGTTTTATATAATATATATGATAAACTTGCATTTATATGCCCTTTGGCATTTTTATACAAGTTTTTTTGACATTCGCAACTTAAATAGTTCCCTTCTAGAAAAGAAAATTTTAAAGATAAAGTTCTGATAGATATTTCTAATTCTCATATGAGAATATTTTTATCCATTAAAGATATGGATAATATGATCTCTTGATTACTATTCTTCTTTTCAACCAATTTACCAAAAAGGAAGAGAAACCCTGTTCAGTGTTCCGCCAGAAATCCGTTCTTTTCTGTTCTGAAATGTTTCTACACGCTGCTAAGAGCAGGAAACTAGTGTGGCAACATTTTTGTTCTTTTTTCATCTGTTCAATGCTCCCATTTCTTTTCTTTACTTTCTGCTCATTTAATCTATTCAATGCTCATAATCTTTTTTTCACTTGTATTCCATTCACACTGCTGGCAATATTTCTCTTTTCACCTAAGTTATTCGTAGTTGTTTTAAAACTTTTATCACTCTGAAACCATAATTTAAAGTAAGAAAATAATTTATTATTCTAGATTATTTAATGATAGTTAATAATAGTAATTATATTTTAAACAAAGAATATCTCCAAAAAAACTTGGTCAATATTGGTTAAAGCAAAACACATGAAAATTTGGATTATTTCTCAATCAGCTTGCTTAAGTTGTGATTTTCCAGAGAAGTAATTTTAGAGATTCACATCTTTTAATTATTTTTAAACCAATTGTTTTGTATAATTTTATATGATCTTTCTTAAATATATTTCTCTTCATTTAAGTGGTGTTTACTAATTGAATCATTGGAACTTGAAGTATAATTGCAGGTAAATTGAATTTTTTAATTTTTCAATTAATTTATAAAAGTCTTTTCCGAAAATCAAAATGAAAAGTAAATTATTTAACATATAATTGTATTTTAGCTTTTAAGCTATTTTACATTTGTATATTTATGTTTATAATGACATTCTAAAATGCTCGCAGAAAAAAACATTAATTAAAATTACAGATTAAGCGTAATAATGCTTAAGTATTTTTTGCTTTTATATTTAGAACTTTCCCAAAGAATGTTTTTGATTTCCATCATGTAGTTTAGGTCTTATAGGATGAATTACTCGAAGATGTGTGTTTTACTGCAGAAGATAATTTGATATTGTAACTGATTTGAATTTGATTAAATCTAAAAATGAATTTCATGTAATTCTACATGAAAATATTATCTTTTTGGATGCATATCATTATTAGGTATAAAAAGTAGAAACTCAAATGTAGAATATGAATTTATATGTATAATGTATATCACATATATTTTTATAAATTTGTTTCCATTGAAAAACATAGAAATTATTCATAAACATTATTCGAGTATTAAAGCTGTAGTTTTCTGCAATAAAATATATATCACTGGAGAAGAATAATATTATGTAACATAAATTATGTGAGCAGTATGTTTGTATGTTTATATCAAACAAAAAGTGAAAAGAAAAAAAAAAACCCATACCTTTATATAGAAACAACACATATTTTATGATCTACATGCGAAATGTAGTTATAAGATCATTTTATTTGATCTTTATTTAAAAATTAGTTTTATGCAAAAAGGCTAATTTTATTAGATTCTCTTAAAAATAATATCATTGAAATGTTCATTTTATTCTCGTCTTTTATTTAGGTATTAACAGCCTCTAAAATATTTTGTTACTTAAAAATATTACATTTTCTCTTTCTGCTAAATAAAAATTTCACGACTTATTATTTCAAATGTTTTATAATATACTTTCTTGCAAAACTTATATAATTTCTATTCCATAATCTTCCATTTTTTTATTATTAGAATATATGATGGCAACAGTACCATTTAGTACCATATTATTCAACATTTTTGACTTTAATTATTGTTTTCTAATTTGATGTAATTATAACATAGCATATAAATTTGTAACTTCAATTCTGTTTATTTACAAGTCTAAAATTTATAGAACTTTCAGCATTATGAAAGATGTTTTTAGAATAACTTGATGTAATTTTTTTTATATTGAAAGGAATAAAAAATTATAAATGAATAAGAAAATTCCGAATTATAAATAATATTCCTGAATGGATATTTGAATAGAAAAATAGTAATAAAAATATTGCAGTGAATATGTAGGCTTTATTTAATTCTCTTATATCTAATTATTTTAACAACATATACCGTATTAAATTTAAAGTCGAACAATTTGCATATATTTTGCAGTTTTTTGTTGTTGTTATTTTAAGAAATATGTCATAAATATATAGTAATATTTAGAAAAGACCTTGTTTGTCATTTTTTCGTAAATTGTATTACAGTTTATTACAATTGCATTCATAACCAAAATATTTTCTTTAAAGTCCAAATCATTTTGTTTAAATACTAAATTTACAATTGAAGCACCCATTTATAATTCATTTACAACTATTTTATACTACAGGATATCAAAACTTCTCAGAAAATTTATTATTAACTATTTGTCTTATCTCATTCTTCTTTTAAAGATATTTAATATTTTGTATTTTAAAAGTTTTAATTAACAGCAAATATTATTTTTAATTACCTATCACATATTTTAATACAAGTACTTTAATTTTTAACTCCTCAATATTTGTGGAATAAAAACTATTATATATTTATATTAAAATAATCTAATGTAATTAATTTAATTAACTATCTATCACTTACTATTTATTAAAGAACGTTTATTTTTATTAAAGATCAAACCTGTTTATTTACAACTCGCTTCACAGTAATATTTTACAAAAAAAAAGTGATGATTATCCACTTCATGAAAATCCTTGTAATGGTCAGACTGTTCGATTTCTCTGTTCCAGTTATTATATATATAATAAAATATAAAATATCCTCTACACACAATTATACTAATGTATACGGATGGAATGAGAAGATTTATATTTGCTATTTCAACTTATTTTTACTTACAATATATATTTTAAAACAGAAACATTTTCGAGATAAATAATTAAAAGTTCAAATTGTGTTCACATCACTTGTGTTACCAACATTAACTCAAAGGAAACATAAGAATAGCGGAGGATTAAATAAGCACACAAAATGGTGTTCGTGTTTCTCTGTATCAGCCAAAAGAAAAGACGTTTAAACTTTCCTCATTATTTTAAGTTGAAGGAGAAAAAAAAAGATCTGATGTAAACGTCATTGAAGTCTTCTTTGAATTTTCTTTTAAAGGTTGCTCACTTTTTCCGATTCATTTTACAGTGTTGTAAGATTGCTCAGTTTTAAATTAACTCTTGAGTGAAATAATTTCTTTAAGAAATTATAGGAATTTCGAAGGTACAGAATGTTATTAAGTTTTTTTTAACTTTGTGGAGAGTGCTTTGAAATTTAATTTTCTTCCTGAAACTCAAAACATTTATAATTGTCCATGATGAAGTTATATCCTTTTTTTTTGCCCTTTTAATTAAACCTGGTAGTTGGATTATACTTCCGTTTTGTTTGTGAAATAAGTTATTAAAAACATGTAATAATAAAAACTCTGAGATAGAGAAGGAGGGAAATGATAATTCCTTTAAAACATAGAATTTTATTACCTTTAAAAACATTTAATTGAATATAGAAAAGTGATTGATAATTCATTTGAAAAGATCTACCAGTGCAAATTTAATTTTTCTTGATATAGAAGATTAAATTTCCTTTAAGGCTTCATGCAATAATGTATCATTCAACTATAACAGCAACCAGCATTTAAAGAACTCGCATTTTGACATTCTTCATTGAAAAAGAAGTATTGTCTAATTTAATCTTATCGATTATTTAAATTTTGGTAGAGAGTGCCAAACATATATTATAACTATCCGTTTTGTATGTAACCCATTTAATGTTTGATGTGAAAGTTTATTTATATATACCCCGGTATGTACTGTTTGATATTAAAAGTTAAAGGATATTTTTCTTACTCTTGAATTCACATATACGCTGAAGAAAATTTGTATCTTGTCCTATTCTCTTCTGATAATAGTTTTATATAATGTCTCCTGAAATCTAAATGCATTTTAATATTTTACAACTTGTATATTCCATAATAAACTTCATACTAATTATATAAAAAGTCCAAAATATAAATGGTGTATTTTTGTCGTTCAAATACCAATAAAATACTACTTTAATATATTTTTATTGTAGAAAGTTAAGCATTTTAAAGACAACCTAAGGAAGGTATGAATATTTTCCATTTCAAAGAATTGCTCCCTTTCATTATACTTATTGATCATTTCACCGTCAATATCTGCTGATCCTATATCTTACAAAAAAAGAAATGAAACGAGAATTTATATGATTGTAGTTTTCTCATAACTATATCTAAAAATCTATTGACGAAAGAAACTATTTGAAAAAATTACAATCTATTTAAACAAGTTCAATGATTACTGTTGAATAATTACTGACTAAAAAAGTTTATTAAAAATTAAATATATTGAAAATTATTTATTAAAAACTATTATAATCTCAAGTTTGCTTTTATTTAGTTCATTTATCAATATGCTTCCTGTTATTCATGAACGTATTATTTGCTATGGAATTCATTACTTGCAAGAAATTGCCTTAGTTACCGGGGTTAGTTATATAAGCATTTGATAATATGACGAGACAATAATTTTCTTAAATAGAATTTCTTACTGCATACCTTATAAGCCACTTTTGAGAGAAAATATGATTGATTACATCTTAATATTATTAAAATCACTTTATAAATAAAATCATCTAAGAAGACACATAATCGCTATACACGAAGGACTACATAGGTTTGAACAAATGTCCTATGACGAGGGCGAAGCCAGAGCTATCACCCCATTCCAAACTTCAAAACTCTCAAATTTGATGACATTCACCTTCGACAGATTTAAGGTGTATCAGACAACATGAGCTGAAAAAAGAAAAAAAAAACTGTTTGGCCATGAAAAAGAAAATTATGACCCTGTATAACAAGGAGATCGTAATTCTCTTTAGAGGAGGTGAGTCATGTATCTTAAATTTTGTATGTGATTTGTATTTTGTGTTTTTATTTTGTATGTGATTGAAAAGACTTGAGAGAGTCTCTTAATTATATTATACTACAGACCATTGCAATGAAAACCAAATTTTGTATAATTATTATGTGTGAGAGGGCTTCTTTACAAAATGTGTGAGATATTTGTTAAACAAGCAAATGAAAGGTTGTTGGTAATCACCCAGATCGAAATTCCCGATACAAAAGGAATGTTTAGTAGAAAAGTGACTCAAACTACCATTAAGTTCAGAGAGAAGTGCATAGAATTTCATATGTTCTTTATAAGTATTAAAGTAATCATTATTTTCACTGTCATGAAATTTAAATTTAGATACAGCGACTCAAACATAATATAATGTATATTATTTAAACAAATCGTTTTAGTTGAAACTTAGATAATTATACTATTTCCTGAAAATCTGTATAATTGTACTTGAAGCTCAGAATACTAGAGTCTTAGCTCTCGAACTGAAATAGTCATATTAGGAAATTTGATTTAGCTAGGATTGCGTCTTATGTTAATTGGATTTCAACAGACCATTGTGCTACTCATGATTCAAAATAAGACCATATCTCATACTATGAGCAAACTAATATTTATACAATAATCTCCTTTGGATTATAAATTATATTGAATGAAAGAAAATATATGTATTTATCAAATTTTTGTTTTTATTGTTGTTTTTTACATCTGTGTTTATCAGGTACAATATATATATATATATATATATATGTGTGTGTGTGTGATATGTTTATCCTCAAAAGAAAGTGAATGGTCTGAAGTTGTTTTAAAAGGGAATAACTATCACGTAACATATAGAGCCCCTGTTTTAAAGTTACATTTTAAGTTAAATTGAAGCAATTAATAGTTATTTTCACATAGATATAAACTCAGAAACGGTTTTGTTTTGTGTTTTTTCAAAGCCTCATTACATTTAAAATGCTATTCTTTCTATAAATATTTAACAGTCACTACCATTTTTTTAGTGTATTATTTATAATACAAGTAACAAAATTTGGGTTTCGTCTCGAAATAAATTGAAAAAAAATTCTAATAAAAGAGTTTAATAAATTAAAAAAAACCAGGGTAATACTTAATTTTACCTTTCTCCTCATGAGATAAAATTAAGCATAGGAACATCCTCATATTTTATTTCCCCTCCAAAACTTGATGAGTTATTATTAAATCAATCTCAAAAGTTGATTAAAACATTATTAAGAATATTACAAAGAAGTGTTCATACTGGAATATTAATAAATATAGGTTGAATAAGATTTCGAAATTTTCCCGTTATTATTTTTGTTGGTAAAAAAATTTGTCATCAATGCATCTAAATTGTCTCCACAATTCATTTTTCTGAATAGATGTAATATATGACATGCTAAATCATAATTATTATCTGTGAATATATAGAGAAATTTTCAAAAGATAACAAATCCCATATTTAATTATATTGTTCTTTAGTTATTTCTTTTAAGCAACATTACCAATTATACATAAGCAGAAAGGATTAAATGATACAGCTATTTTACGGAAATGTTGTTATTTAAAAAAATATTTGACATTATAACATATTAATATTATATAGAAATTAGGAGCGAACCCCCATTTTATTATAAATATTATTATTTACAAAATAATAAGCTTGACAAACTTTTGTTAGAAAAAATTTCTTTTCGCAGTCTTTTTGATGGAACGAAGTCCAAAATCCAAAACTTTTCACTTTATTTATGTGTATAATAATTAAGTGAACATAAATATATTTCCCACAAAACTTTATTCTTAACACTTTGAAACTTTCTTTCAATTCACTTCCTTACCTTAAACAAAATAAAGAAACTCCACCACAAATATTTAAATTAGTATTTGTAAACAAGTATATGTAGTATCTTTACATCGCCAAGTAAATGCATGAGATTTGTGATAAAATAGCAATGTTCTGATTTGTGAGAACTTGACAGAATCCCTCTAGAAGAATGTTTCAAAAATCTAGTAGTAAACGATGTGTATATGTTAATCATTTAATTAATCACTGCAGAGAGTTGGATTTCTAAAAGAAAAGAACACTTTAGACCCTGGTATAATTAATCCTTATTAAGAGAGTGAGACATGAGAGATTGCCATGTTTTGTGAATGATTAGAGTAATAGCAGGTGCTGGATTCCGATAAGAGAGATTGTCTCTTAACTGTACGCTATGCTCTCTCACTAGTTAACGATTTTGCAAGGTCAAACGTACTTCCAAGGACAAATGAACCCGCTGGCAATGGTATAAGGTAAGAAAATAAGTAGTTGCGGAAACGATGAAAGTGGATTTCTTTACATTATATTAGATTGCTATTGTATTTTTATTAAGAAAGACAACGTGTTTTAAATATTTTTTAAATTTATTTTATGAATTAGTTTATCATTTTGTGCAGTCTATTATACATTCTGTCATAGACAGTCGAGCATTATTTTAGGATGATTTCATAAGTAATTTTTAATTATAAATACGTAAGATGCTTTCGGTTTTATATATATATATATATATATATATGTGTGTGTGTGTGTGTGTGTGTATTACGTAATATTTTTGGAACAAAACCTTAAATGCTAAAACAAAAAAAAAAGTTAAAAGGATAACCAAAATTCAAATTAAAAACATAATCACAAGTTTAAAAGAATCGAAAGAAAGTAAGCCAGAAATTTGCATAACTACATCTAGTAAGATATTGATTAACATATAGAAAAAAAACATAAAATTAATAAATCTTAAAAAAATTAAGAATAAACAAAACCTTTAAAGTATTGCAAAATAAGAGAATAGAAAAAAGTCAGTGCAAAAATTTGCGAAAATGCAATTAATACAAATCCAGTCTTTTAAATAGAAAAAATATACGTTTATTCTAGTATTACGGATCGAACCACCATATTTCAGTTATTAAATTAGAGCAAGTTGGTATAATACCAAAAACTAAGCCAAATTATAAATTCAAAATAGCAATTTTACAAAAATAAAAATGAATGAAAATAAAAAAAAATAAGCACAAAAATACACACACACACACACACACACATATATATATATATATCGAAATAGTGATTTAGTTGAGGTAATGTTAGCTATTTTTAAAAATTTTATAGTATTTATGTGTGATTTTAAACATTAATTTATTTCTTTAGTTAATATTGTACTTCGAGCGAAATATATTAAATATAATTATAAAAGAACTTTAATAAACTGAGAGCATCAATCATTTAACTAAATCGCTTGACGAGCATTACCTAACATTATCATATTGGATTTTTAATTTCTGCAGATCACTAACTGTTGGTTGTTTTGTTTTGAATATGGTAACTAGACTTAAGTTTACTCATTTTTGAAAAGTTTATAAGTATGCATATTTTTAATGGACTGTTTAGTTTGTTTTAGTTTGTCAAAAGAAATTATGTTTCTTGTGTTTCTTATTTCTTTGTTAATTTTTGGTATTATTACTTTTGTAATCCTATTTACTTATATATGATTTAGTCTTATTTTGTTACAAATTAATTTGCTGAATTATGAAGCATGGGTCCGTAATTAGTAGTACAAGAACGTTATACTCAATCCCAAGATTATGACATCATTTATAATTACTTTATTTCTAATTTTAACTTTACTTTATTCGATTTTTTTACTTTATTTTTTTTACTACTACTTTATTTTTTAAGAAATCTTCTTTATTTTACGAATTTTACTTTATTTCTTACTAATTCTTCGTTTTCCTTGATTATAATTTTTTGGTCTTGGTAAGGTTTTTGATACTTTTAAATTTATTGTATCTTTCTAAATTTCTGGCTATTTATTAAAATTACTTTCATGTTTAATATGTATTCAAAAATATTTATAATTTTACTTTTTTAACAATTTAGTATTTTTCTACTTTGCAATATTTTGATTTGCTTAAAATTTCACTAATCTATTTCTAACTTTAATTTTATTCTATTGTTTTATTTTTGTTTCCAGATTAAATTTTCAAAATATTTACATGTTTGTTTCTTATTTTGATGCGTATTTAAATTTGTAATAATTGCAATATTTATCGGTTTTAATTATTAGTTTTAAATTAGGATTTCTATTTGAGCTTTAATTTGCAAATTGTGTGTGTTATGAATTTATACACACACACATAATAACTTGTATGTTTATAGAACCTCAATAATTATATATATATATATATATATATATATATATATATATATGCATGTATGTATGTGCATGCGTACGTGATGTGAATCACAGTAACGTTTTCTTCCTCCTATTACTCTTTCTTTGCAATATTTGTAAGTAAAGATTTCCAAATTAGAATCTTAAGAAATTTCGTCTTTTTTCATAAATAAAATGTTATTAAATTATTTTAAATCATGATTTAGAAAATGCAGCAAAAAATCTTATTTACGTGTTTAAATTTTAGAGTCTCCAAAATTTATATCAAACCACAAAATTATATTGTTTATTACGAATCCATGTTGTTTTATTTTTGCACAAAAAGCACGAAAATTTTAACATGATTGAAAAACATAACAATATTGCTCAGTTTATTATCTATTTGTAAACAATGTTTGTAAAGGAATATTGGTTTAAATTTTAGGGTCAGTTGCATACTACTGAACTGAAGAAAGATATGCAATTTATTACTTATTTCAGTCAATTTTCAATTAATACTGATATGAATATTTATCAACCTTGAGCTTGTTATTCGAATAAAAAAAATCGGATTATTTTAAATTTATAGTGGTTAATTTTTGAATTTAGCGATTTCAAATGCTTCGATCTCGTGAACAACTGATGAGACAACTCAAGGACAACCGGTTTTGTGAGGAAGAAAATTGTGAATTACTTTTTCTTATTATTTTAAACATTATTTCTCCATTCAACTCCAGCCAAACCTATTCAACCAACTTTCATTTGTGTTTCTTCTGCAACTGTCTCTCTCACTGTGAGACTTCCTTTTCCAGAATCACGCGTGTAAAGCGAGAATCCAGAACCTCCTCTAATTGCAGGGAAAGCAGAATTTCGAGAGCTCCGTTTTCTTCTCGTTTGTGTTTTTCGAAAAACGTCTTCTTTCTTTCTTTCCATACAAACCTCAGCTAACCATTTTTCGCTCTCTATTTCTTGTCTTGCTTCTGATTTTCTAAACCGTCTGGTTTGGGTTATTACAATGTGTTTTCCTTGCTATATGATATTCCTGAATGAATTGTTTTCAATTTATATATTATATATATATATATATATATATATGTATTTAAATGAAAGATAAAAACGTGTGTGTTTTTAAAAGTTTTATTTTCTTTATAATATAAATTTTGACTTTCAAACTGCAATGTATTTCTTACATACATTTTAAAATATTTTTATTGCCTAAATAAAGTTAAATTTAATTGATAATATGATTACTATTAATTGTAAGAATTTATAGCATCCTTATTTCACAATCATTTTGAGAGTTGCACTTTCGTTAAGGTTCACTGTGCAATTTCACTATACTTTCTTTTTAAATAAGATACTCGTTCCAGCAGGTCCCTTTTAGTTCTATTTCCTTCCAGTAACGAATGTATACGTTAAAATACGTGACTTGATTCAAGCATGTGTGCAAGTAACTACTGTATGTTTTATAATCCAAAATCTAACTCGATCTTTCGATTTGAAATGCTTGGACACCATCCAAGCATTTTGAAACCCAAATGTTTAAGACAAACACAATTGTATAAAATGTCCATTATATACCATATGTAAACAGTTTAAATGAGACACATTTTAAATTTATTTTCGTTTAATCCAAAATTTTAGATGATTGATAAGTAACGAATGTGTATAGTTTTATTCAAAAATTTGATTTCTTTATTATAGACGCTGTGATCATATATTATAATTTAAAAAATGATATCGAAATCAAATGAAAAGAGCAAGAGTTCTTTAAATATTATCTGGCTACAGTAACGAGACATATGTATTTGATGTAAAAAAATCTATTTAATGATGTTTGATTAATTTTGTTATACGTTTGGTATTTGAAAAAAAATTACAAATGGTATAAAATAAGATATTTTGAAGAAAAAAAGCAAGGATAATTTTGCTACATTGAAAAGAAATGAAACTGCATACCTCTAAAGAATTGTAGCCCACTAAGAATTTAGAAAAAAAATATTTCTTTTATTGTATCAGTATCAAAAAGTAACAATTGGAGAATAAAAACAAAATAATAAAAAGTTATTTCAAATAAAATTTATTTTTTGTTCGATTGATAAAGCGAAAATATCATTTAATCATCTAGAACTCATAACTTTAATATTAATGAAATTTCCTAATTTTATCACTAAGACATGCAATTAATTTTTTTTCCTCAGCATGACGCTTATCGGAAAATATACTTTTTACTAGAAGAATGACAAATTGTCAGTGAAATAGCTCTTCATAATACGTAGAAATTAGTTTAAATATATATATATTTATAAAAAAAACATGCATGGATTTTTACTTGAGATCCAAAGGCTCCTCTTGACTCTGTGAATATTATGAATTACTTTGATTCGTTAAACTACTTCCTAAAGTTTAAAAAGTTTTGTTAAAAAAAAACCAAACTTATCTATTATTGGAAGTACTTCACTTCGACTCTAAAAGGAGAAAGTAATTCATAATCACATGAATTACAGTAAATAAATTAATTTAAAATAATAAAAGTAGCAACAAAAACGCTCATTTATAATAACTGTGAGTTAAATTAATTAATAATATTCTAAATGATTAACACTGACTAAAGTTCACATACCTGAAGGAAGGTGAATGGAGGAGTTACCCCGACACAGGGGGGGGGGGTACAATGTTGGGATAGTATTTCTAGAAGAGTTATTTTTTGACTCTACGTTCCTGTCTGAGTAATGTGTAAGTGTGATTGTAATACATGTAGAACATGGCGATAGCTTTTTTTTAAAGTAGGTCATAAGGTCACTGAGGAGAAAGTGAAAAAAATCAACAAGATGGTTTTATGCATCTTGTCCTCTTATCCATATTGGTGATATTCCGGGCATAATTATTCAATGACCCGATAGGAGTCGGTTATTTGTGATCACAAAGAAGAAAGGTATTGCAATCAGGGACCATTCGAAATTATCAAACTTCTATGATGATTGGAGGTGGGGGCTGCGATAGATAATTAAAAATTAGACATTTCAAAATTACAAGTAAATTTATCATGCAAATATTTTTTTTTAAGAAACATATATAAATTTATCTTTTATCAATCTACAAATAACTGATAAATTCAAAATTTCAAATTAATTTTATAAATATATTAGTACCATTTCTTGAACAATTTATTTATTATAATATAAACGTCAAAAATTCAGCACAATCTGCATTACGAACAAACTATTTATATATATATACAAACTATATATATATATATATACAAACTATATATATATATATATACAAA
>BMAW01046236.1:0-23500 GCA_019974015.1 Nephila pilipes | reverse complement strand
AAAAAAAAAAAAAAAAAAAAAAAACATTTTCTTCCCGAGGATGATTAAATTAAAATTTATATAAGTTTGGTGATCCCTTTTCATATATTTTTGTTGCTTGTAAAAACATGCCCCATTTTAAAAGTCATCCCTAAGTTCAAATCCATTATAAAAGTAAAAATAATAAAATATATTTTGGAGAAAAGTTTTGAAACTAATTTTAACAATTTAAGAATGAGGATCTCGCTCTTACTTCTGAGTGTTTCTTGCCGTTTTAGAGAAGGTATTGATGCAGGTGATGTGCTGCCGGAAGGCATTTTTTGAATATTGCCATTCACGGTATTGTGCCTAGATGAGCTCCTGGAGTCAGATTTATCATCCTTGTTGGCACTTTGACGGCCAGAGTCAGAACACACACTGAGTTTTTCTGGAGATTTGCCAGATTCTTTTTCATCTTCTAAATTCTAAAATTTTATTTGAAATAAAAATAAAAGCTTTTTCTACCTTAAGTTCCTTACATAAATGCAATTAATCTGAAGAACAAAGAAATAGTATTACAAAAGATATAAAAGAGACATACTACATGTTTCTTCTAAGTAATTTAAAATTGCACCATAGTAAGGCATTTGTTGTATTGTAAAGAATATAAAATGAGCAATTCAATTCTTTTATTTTACAAATAACATGTTTTAAAAATTTATACACTTTTCTTATGATACATTTATATTTTTATTAAAAACAGATTAGGAGTTTATATCATTAAACTCGTAAGATTCATGAAAACACTGATAAAAAAAGCATGTGCTATGCATATGTTATGACTTTTACCATAAGAGAGCATGCGATGCCTTTTTCTTATCAATATCTATAATCTATCGTCTATCTTTTAATGCACTTACTGGGGAGTTTAGTAGCACTCATGTGGGCATAAGGACAACTCTGTCTCTTTAACAACAATAAAAACGATGTTTATTTACACATTGAGGCTCATTTTGACCCTACCTCTTACAAGTAAATTCCCACCATATCTCTCTTATTACATTGATAATACCTCTTCTATGTAAAGGAAGGGTTCCCGAAATTTTTGCGCATCGACAGACAACATATATATTACTGCACATACCAAACTTCAAAATAAAATATTACCAATGCAGCATGTTTATTTTTAAAATATATACATATAAAAAATTGCGTCAATTGAATAATATTATACTTAAAAATTAGAACTCTTAATTAAAAAAAGATTTATAGAAGGAAGGAAAAAAATAACAAACTTCAGAATTATCACCCACATCATCATCATCCGTCAGAGCCATCAACTGACGTGCATGCTTCTCCATTATGGATTGATAGGCAATTGGATTAGCTAAGGCATCAGCTAACTCTGAAAAGAAAAATAAGCATATTAATTTCTCATTTATGAAGATTTATAGTAATTTGCAAAGTCTAGATCAACCTTTCCAAAAGGTTCATTTATTGCATAATTAACACTTATCTCAAATTGAACAAAATTGAAGATTAAACTGAAAAGAATGCATTATAATTATAAAAAAATTTAGCAAAAAATTCACATAGTATTTTAAGTAAATATATTGAGGAGAATATATTGAATTACAATAAAATGTAGAGTAATTACTGAATATATTCCAAAGAAGAATTTACAGAAAAATAATAAATTTTACAAAATAAATATTTTTCTCTTGCACTTTTCTACAATTAATAGTTATTTAAAAAAAACATGTTATTTTTTTGTGAATATTATATAAAATACAATTAGTTATTTCAATATGGACTGTCTTTGCCTAAGCATTCCAGAGAGCTTTCTCTATTCTTTTTCGCTCCATCACTACAAACACCGGGTTTTCTTAAATTCACTTAGTCCATATTTTTTCTTGTTTACTTTTAAGTCAAAATAATCGTATATACTGCTCACACAAAAAAATAATATCAATTCATGCCTTATCTACATGAACAGAAAGTTTAACAAAAATCTGGAGGCTACAGTAAGATGACCAGATGTTAACATTCGTAAAGCAGGACACCATTAGCCGGGGGGGGGCGGCCTTGATTAAAAATTTGGTATCTAAATAAATTACTTCCCTAAATCATCTGAATAGCTGATTTGTTGATATCACTTCCTTAACTGGCACTAGCATGCAGTATGATGTGCATCATATGAGAGACAGTTACAAAACTCAATATGAGAAGGCGTTAAATTACTTTGTGGACGACCAACAAACTCCTCATACCCTGACCCTTCTCCTCTCTAAAATTCCCCTTCATTTCCACTTTTTGTATAAGATGTAATTCCTTTACAGCAATGTTCCAAATGATGCTAAATGGCAAGCGAAACATGTCGCCATAAGAATAAAATTTGTGGATGTGTACAAAGTGTTCTCTCTTCATTTTACAGCTATAAAATGTTTTCATCACTGCCAATCGTATTCTAGTTACTAATCAAGGTGAATTTTGATAAGCAGTTCCTGATAATCAGTTCTCAACAATTATTTTTATTATTGAAATTTACCATTATAAAATTTACAAAAATATTAAGTTCATATCCTGGTGAAATAGCAACATTGAAGCTGAAAACCGTATATTTCCTTCCTGTTCCCCAGCTTGTTGTGCATTATTTCTAAAAATGGGACTTCCTTAAAACCCCGTGGGATGCAGGGTAAATTGTTAAGAATCGGGACTGTCCCACTAAAAGTGGGCTGTCTGATCACTTTAGGCTACAGACAAATAAATAATGACTGACGCATACGAACTTATCTTTTAGCTGAGAAATAGTTTAAACTATGAATTGATTAAGAAGGGGTCTGTAATATAATTAATATAATAAAAATTTGGGAAAAATTCAAAATATCATTTCAATAAATACTAAAAAGTTAAAATTAATGCCAACTTAAGTTTGAAACTAAGTGTACCAGTTAGAACAGGGTAAAAAAAATAGCAGGTAAATTCCAGAAAAAAGTTCCAGTGAATATTCTAAGATTTTTCAGCTGATTATCAAAGTATTAACTGTGTTTTCAAAGATATTGTAAATCCTCAATAGATGGCACCATCAATCAGCATCATGCGATAGCTCAAGCAACCTCCTATAACTGAACAAAACCGAGAAGCGTTTAGTTCTCGCACTTTTCTCCGCCTTCTCTCTTCACCCAATGTAGCTGAACTCCAAACACCAGCGTGCCTTCCCCGACCATCACCAATATGCGATAAAATTGGGCTCCCTCTATCTTTCTCACGGGAACTAGTTAATCCAAAATCACCTATGCATAGTAATATTGAAAAATAGTCTTATTTCATCTAATCACGAATAAAATAATGATTTGACCACAAGCTCTTCAATGAACTGGTAAATGCCAATACCAAACATTCCCCCTGCCCAGACTCCAATGCACCAGGAGGTGTCCTGTCCAGAGGGATACCTCTTACACACACACACACACATACATACATATATATATATATATATATATATATATATATATATATATATATATATATATATATATATATATATAGTAACAGTTTCATTCTCCCACTACATAAATATAAGTGATATTTCATTAGAGTGTTGGGTGCAAATGAATAAGAGAGAAAAAACAGTTATTAATTTTGGCTGCTTATTAAACCTGCAAACTTACCAGAAAAACCGTCAGGAATGTAATCTTTCACAGTGATCTGTACAAAAAGAGTGTGGAACTGAAGAGGCTGACCAGATTCATTCCGAAGGGATATATGACGATAGCCTTTAAAATAACAAATAAAACTATTCTTTAAAAATGTTCCACACAAAATATTGAAGCATTGGTTAAAAAATTGATAAACATAACACATTTTAAAAATAGCTAGGAATTGTATCAATTACACAGTATTTCTTATCATTTTTAAAAAGTTTGGTGATAATTTTTTAAAGATGAATACTTTTTATGTATCAAGGCAAATTAAAGTACCTGGCCTTAACCCCACAACTGGTAAAACTCTATGACCAATGAATTTTCCTCCATCCTCATACACAGCAATCCTTAGGCAAGCTAGGTCAGGCAGGACAACCTACAAAAAAAATGCCCATTCGTTGTTAATTTAAATAATTAGTCAAACACACGTCTTAAATAAATGTAAATCATTGTTACTTTAAATTTTGTAAAACAATTTTTCTAAATAAAAGTATTTTGTAATAAATAAAGGTATTGTGAAGCAATACATCAACATTCCAATAAGTATGACAGTCATATCTAGTAAAAAATGTTTGTTATACAAATATGACATACACTTCTACTCAACACATCACCTGAAATTTTTTATTTAGGCTGTTATAAGACAAATTTCTACAGTTTTATGAGAACCAAAATGAATTATGAACAGAAAGTACAATGAAATCTCTTACCACATTAAACATTTGTAGAAGGTTAGAGTTCTCCATTTACATTACATCCATTACATTACGTGATATTTATTTATTGAGTGCTAGCAATAATAAATTATTAGCTTTAAATAAATAATTCAAGGATAAATTGGAAGAAGAATACTTTCCTAAAAAATTTAACATAAATAGGAGCATTAGAAAGATAACAGTTATTTAATGTAATACAATAATAAGAATGCTGTTATTATAGCAATTATAAATCTGTAATTTGAAATAATACTAATAATGAAAAGCTAAAAATATAACTCCTTATTTCCTTTGTTATACCTTAGCTTCAATATTTAATTTGAAACTTCTCATTCTGGCACACTTTCCCCTAAATAATAAAAGATGTAAAAAAAAATTAAGTCAAAATGCACAAAAAATAATCACCTTTTTAAAAACAAAAGGTTCTTCATCATACATAGGATTTATACCATTATTAGGCACAGTCTTGGTTCGAAATCTCCGCCGGACAGTATCTGCAGGCAAGCCATACATATCGACCTCTACGTAAGTGCCAACTCTCTTGTCAGTTAGTAACTGACCTGATATTATCTGAATAAAAGAAACAATTTTATTGAAAATACCGCTACAATAGCAAATTAAATATGTTACATTACATTTGTTATTAAAATAAAAGTAATAGTATAATGAACCATTTAAGATTTCATGAAAATGAGTTTGAAAGTAATACAAGACCACTCAGAAATTAATTACTTGAAATAAAAACTTCATTACAAATTCAAGAAAATTAATACAATCTGAAACATAAAATTTAACAAATAGAAAAGTTTCAGTTAGGTGAATCAAACACTTTTATAATGAATAAATAGCAATAATTCAAAACTTGGCAAAAAGATATTATAAATAATAAAAGATTGTTTTACACTGATGAAAAAATTGTACTGAGGTCAACTGGATATCTGTTTTATCTCTGTTTCAAAGTATAAAAGCATGATTTACTGATGTAATTGATTAAATATTAATGAAAAATATTTATATTTCAAACATACTATGACAGTTCAAAAACTAAGATCCTGTTAGGAATGAAGTAATTCAGTGAAGTATTATCAATAATAATATTGTTTAACATGTTTCTCTTTTTTCTAGAAATGATGTAACCCATGAGTAAGATGTCCTTAGTATCCACAAAAAATATTTTGACTTTTCTGGAGAATTAGTCGATACTCACCTTCCGAGCAGATTCATTCAAAACAAACCATTGTTAAAAGTGTTGCTTAATTTCCTGTCTATAGAGACGCATCCAGGTCTCATTATGGTGACAATTTGACTTAAAATTATAAAATTCAATTTAACAACAATCCAATTTTGATTTGGCAATAAATGGCTGCACATAATCGTAACACCAACTTGTCCTAGCAATGCCATTTGTCTTCAAAAACAGGTACTTTTTGAACTATCTTCATAATAGTAATTTTAAAAAATTTTATGTTAAGAGTTAATTATTTCTCAAGCTGACACTATAAAATAAACTATTATTTTCAGATAACCTTAAATTCATGCAGTATACTATTATAATATTTATATAGAAACATAAGTACTTTGATAGTAACTGTCCCAGCTATGATCCCATCAACAGTGGATTCTGTGAATGGATCGAATTTACGATCTTTCCTCCTCATAAAATTGGGCTTTAACAAATATCCACTTCTCCCATTATATTCAAAAATTCCCATATTCAACTGCATCCCAAGATCTACAACAGATGGAAAAAATAATATAAAATAAAAGTTTTAATGTTATATTTGATTAATTTAATGTTATATTTGATTAATTTAATGTTATATTATTTAGAGCAAAAAAAATTGTATTAACAATGATGTAAAAAATAGACCTAAGGCTCGAAATTCACTAAAATACAAATCTATAATAAATAAATAGTAAAATAATCACCTAAAGTTTGAAAGTTTAAGGCCACAAGTTGACAACCAGCATTCCAAAATACCTAAAAAAAATAAATAGCAAAATAAAAAATACATATTTATTTCTTAATATTAAACATTACATATTTTATCTATCAAAATAATTAAAAACATATTACATATATGGAGAGATATAGACTTAAATGTTAACATCCAAAATCTAGTATAACCTGTATATTTTTCTCTTACATAGAATATATATTTAGTTTCATTTCTTATAAAAAATTGGCAAATCTGCCAGAATTGTTAGTGAATGGCAGCTTCAAGCATAAAAAACAAACAAAAAACGAAATGGAAATGTAATTTATTTATATATATCTCAGTATTGGTTAAAGAATTCTTGTAATAATCAAAACATATTTTCAAGCTTAAACAAAACTTTATAAATTTTAGATATCTCTGGGGTTTCAAATATCTAATATGTATAAAAGTAAAAATTAAGGGGAAAAAAATCTATATCCATTTACAAATCTACAATGGTTATTAGATGTATGATGATTTATCTTAGTAACTCATGAGTCAATGCATTTTATTTTTTAATTTCGTTTTTACATTTTCTTTAAGACTTTTATATTCATATTTTGTTTTTAAACTTTATTTGCTTCCAATGTTTAATAAAATCAATCACTTTCCCTTTACAATCATGCAATGGGTGTTTATGCTTCTCCCTCCAACAAACCTTTTGAGGTACTATATGATGAAAACCATCATGCCTTGAGGTACTATATGATTTGAAAACCATCATGCCTTGTAAATAAAATGCGACTTATGTAAGCCAGAATTTATATATATATATATAAGAGTAGTGAATAAGAGTTGAATGACAGAAAAAGATTGGAAGTGTTAAACTGCTGAGAAGAAATAGAAGATTAGCAAGAATATGAAGCACACAATTTTGGCATAAGAAAGTAACGTGATCATCAGATAGCTGATATTGGACTCAGATCCAGATGATATGTACTGTTTCTGACTCAAATCCAGTTTGCTATCATCAGGATAAGTAGAAATTTACAATTTTAATCTTTAGTTTCGAATGCGAGTTGATTTGTTGGATCATTTTAAGGATTAAAATAAATCCAGTTAATTATTCCTGTGATATAGATGTATTAGTTAATGAATTTTGATGGATCAGATTCAAGTTTAGTTTAGTTTAGTTTTTATTAACGTCGCACTAGAAGCAACACGAGGGCTATTGGCGACGGACCTCGCAATTTTGAACCACGGTCAAGTGACGAGGACGACACCTGAGCTGGCACCCCCCTCTCCTAACATCCACACCTCGCCAACGGGAGAACTTTGGGCCCCGAACAGATTTAACGTGCATCAGCCCCGGCTACACGGCGGGTCTTTGGTGGCCAAGGATCGAACCCGCGACTGAACGAAAACCGCCAGCCGCTATCCACGACCTTGACCACTAGGCTACCGCGGCCCCTGGATCAGATTCAAAGTTGCAAAGCAAGGACATAACAAACATATACTTAAAAACATACTAAACTACGCCAAAATGTCTTTAATTGAAATTTATAATATTTTGCAATTACTGTTAATGATTTTAGATACATTAAACATTTATAGATATTGTTGCAACGCCAGTCTTTTTAAGTACCTGAAATTTGAATTCTTTTAATATAAGCCACAAAAAAAAATTTAATATCAGGGTGAGAGTCAGGTATAACATGCTTCGGATTGTATAACAATTCAAAAAAGAATGCCAAAGTAGTTTCAATTGGTTAGCATGAATTAGTAAGCATGGGAAAAAACATTTAGTTAAATAAAATTAATAAAAGCTAGGTAATTTTAATACAAGTACACATTACAAAATACAATAGAATAAAGCATTAAAACAAGAAAAAAACATAATGAACAATGCATTTTATTTTACATCAGAAAGAACAGAATGATAAAAAAAAAAAAAAAAAAAAAATTGTTTCAAAATAGGAAGATTTAACTTGGTGTTTTTCAATGTGGGGCAATTTGAACCTTAAGGGAAGCAAAGGAGAATTTAGGAAAAGGACTCATTTAGAGTGTAAATGATCTATTTATTAGTAATTATTAGTAGTAATACTTACAATATGACCTCATTAACATTTGTAATCAGGGTCTGTGGTTAATATACGTTGGGTTAAGTGAGCCACAACTTACAGTAATAACATAAATTGAACGATAATCAAAATTCCAACATTGATATTAATGTTCTGCGCAACAAACATGTAAATAATAAATTTATGAATATCTGAGCTATTTTTACATTATTCAAGTAAAAAGCTGTTGCAAAAAACAATTAATAAAAGCCAATCCTTTATAATAATAACAAACTGACGAAATTTATCCTAATTTTTCAACCATGCATATATTGTAGACTAAGATACATTAAGTTCTCTGGTAATTTTCTACTTGTCTTGCCCCCTTTTTTCCATTAGTTCCATAACATTGGGCATTTCATTGATCTTATAAGCCCTTTTATCATTTATGCTCATTTGACATATGTAATTACTACGGAAATCAATTTATTATACAAGAAAAAAATAAATATAATTCATAAAATTTGACCAATATAAAATGGTTGAATGAGCATAGTTAATCTCCTTAATCACAAGATCTTAAAGATAATCCTTAAAAAAAAATTCTCCATTACACTGGAACATTTCTTTTACTGAGAAATGATGATTTATATATATATATATATATAATAGAAAAAAAAGAGAGACATTAATGTCTGTTCTTAACAGAAAGTTGTGATACTATTAGAACAAAAGTGATAAGTCTGAATTTCGTAAAAAGAAAAAGTAAGAACTATGACACTACAATGTCTAGGAGTGATATCTCAAGTGATAGTTTAATGAGAAGCTATAATAAAATCGTGTTTAAAGATTTGCATATTACAGAACCACATATTCATGAGTTCAGTAAAACAAGTTTGTTTTAAACTGCAATATTTCATTCTTCAAATTTCAATACCTGGCTATGAAAAGGACTTGGAGACTATTAAAATTAAAAAGCAAAAGTTTCGGTGATTTAATCAACAATATTCAATAATAAGACTCTTGAACAATATTCAATAATAAGAATAATAAGATAACTTGTTACTCTCCTAAAAAAAATTATAAATCAGTTACCAAGTTACAGTGGCCTTCGAATCTTTTAGAAAGTAAAACTACACAAATCAGACTTATTTACTTAAAACTGCACAAAAAATGTGTGCCTAGAAAATTCTGATCATGCAAATTTTATAAAAGTTCAAACAAATAACATTTGATAAATCATATAAGTCCAAAAAACTTAAGAATGAGTAAAAAAATCATTGATAATTTCAGAATAAATATAAAATCCAATACATAACATTTCAGCAATAGTAAAAAAGTTTAAAGCTGATTCTAAACTTGAATATCTATCAGCTATATAAATATTTAATGAAAAAGGAGAATTTACAAAAACCCTTTTAACTGTTTTTCTCTGAGCAGTTATTTTCCATTTTAATTTTACAGGTGAAAAAAATTGGAAAAAACAAACAGAAACATTTGCTGTAGTGATAACTTTATTTGTCATATTACTTAATTTATATTACATATGATCAAAATGCTAAAGAAAATAAAAGGTTTTTCAGCAGCACAATGTATATTTGGAAAAATAAATTATAATTTCAAATTTAATATATATTTTTTTTAAAAAATTACTTATTCATACCTGAGGCATGTAATTACTTGAATCGACACGAGTGCCTTTAGGATATATACGACTGAGCTGTTTTTTGTTGTAACTGTAATACAAAACAATATTAATAAAAGCTCATAGAGAAAAACAATTAATACATCATTTAAAATTCCACAAAAAAATTACATATTTTATGCACACAAAAAAGGAATGTTTTATGGCTTACTTTTATAGATAAAAATTTATAATAATAAAATAATATAACAAAATAAACTATTATAAATAAATCTGCTTTTAAAAATACTTAAATGGAACCTTAAAACACTATAAAAATATTTTTTAAAACAATTTAATTTACTTAAAACACCTCTAAATTGTACAATGTCAACACATTCAGTAAAATTAAAAATGTTCCTGTGACTGAAATGTTAGCAATTTTAACAAATGATATTTTCATGAGATGTTTTAAACCAGTATGATTTCCAGGAAAATAAATTGCACATATTTTTAGAGTATCACGATCAGATGCCAATTAATTTTTTCTAAAAACAATCAAAACCATGTTAATTAATCATTTCAAAATTAATAACTCATAATAATAAAAATAAGAACAGAAATTTAAGTTCATATTTGCATTTGCTGTCAAAATAATCTTAAGATATGAAAAAGTAAAATAATTATCAGTATTAGCAATGGAAGAATAGAATATACATATAATCAGAAAATATAATCAAAATTTCTTAAGGTTTTATGTCAGTTTTAACATAATTACAAATTTATATTTTAATGATATGAAAAATTGAATCAATAGATTTTTTACTAAAAAATATAATTAATGCATTGTAAATAATAATAATTTACTATAAAGGATTCAGTTTTTAAAAGAATATAAAAAAAAAAAGTTATCCAATCAAATGTGATAGGTATTTACACATCTTTCAAGAAAATATTTTGGCATGCAATATCAATTAGAAAATTATAACTGAAAATATACATCAACACCTTTAAAATTGTTAAATGTTATTACAAATGAAAAACTATTTTCAAAACATGTAAAGTTTTGTACTTTTCAGTAATTGACCTGGTTTACAACACCCAAAACGAGAAAATTGCTTTAATAAGAAAAAAAATTATTATTTTAAATAAATCAGTAGCATTATTTTTAAAAAAAATGGGGGGGGGGGGGTTAAAAAAATTTTTGTTTTACATTTTGTAAACCAGGTCAATTACTTAAAAGTACAAAACCCCACACCCCCTGACACCCCCCCCCCCCCGGCCGGAATTCAATACAATTTTATGTCATCATTCTAATTAACTATACTGTATTATGCAAAAAAAAATATACTTAAGAAAATAAGCAGATTCAGAAGTTATTCAACATTATAATAAAAGAAACATTTAAAACATGCAATAAAATACATAGTTTTATATGCTAACATACTTGACAAATTCTACAGGATGCTCTTTGAGAAGATTTGTAGCTTGGGTTTCAACAAACGAAGAAATCTCATAACATCTGTTACGTTCTAGGAAGAGAAAAAAAAAAACTCAAATTCATAATGCACACACAGGATCTTTTTTTAAAAAGTACCATAATTAAAACATTATTTTACCAATAAAATTGAAACAAAACCTGCAATACTGTCTCATATATCACTTAGATGATTGCAACATGACATGATTCAGAAGAATAACTTTTTTACTATCAGTTGAAATTAAAAATTTTTAGAAAAATATTTCTCAAAATTTTGACAGTTTCCAATAAATATTACTGATAATGAAAAAGGTACTTCATATAAAAATTACATCCAAATAATGTGTCATAAATATAAATTATTACTGTATACTATAATTTTTTACGTTTTGCATGAATTTATCTCACTTAGTCACTTTTTTCAAATGATGCATACTAAAACAACACAGACAATCAAAACTTAGTAAGATAAATATTTTTTAAAAAAAACATAACTCTTTTCATGTTAAATGACAGTAATTTAAAAATATCCTTCAATGCAAATGTTTTTGATATTGTGAATTACTCTCTCTCTTTTGTGATTGAAAATTTCATGAAAAAAAAAAAAACCAAAAAAACATTTTACTTTTAAAAAAAAATTGTTGCACAACACAATTGATTGGAATTAGTAAATAAAAAAAAAAGGTTTGAGTAATTCTATCAAACTTATCCAAAGAACTTTAAAATTGATGGTAAATTCAGCAAAATGTACACAAATGCTCATACACAACTATTGAAATTATAGATTTATTAAGTGAAAATCAAGCACAGTTCTATTTATTCATTACTTTATACATTAAAATTAGAGATATAACATGGATTTTTGGTACACAGTATTTAATAGATTACAGACATCATAAATTTAAAGCATGGTCATCATAAAAACATTTGGGCTAACACATTTGTTAAACTTTCACACCAAGCCACATGCTGATAATCAGAATTAGTCGTACTTAATATGAAGCAGTAATTTTTTTCCTACAAGATGGTCACTAAAAGAATGATGACATAAACACACAGTCCATAATCAAAAAGTCTGTGATTCAATCTCAATACTATACTATTCCAACTAATGTATTAGAAGAATAACAATGTAATGTGTGCTAATTTTGATACTTTCACTTTCAATAATTGTTTTAAATGAATCCAAATAAATCCAAAACAAATAAAAAAAATATAAAAATTTTATAGAAAAAAAAAGAACTTAATACATACTTTCTGCATGCTCAAAGGAATGGAAACGAACAGGTTGAGTGTAAAGGACAAGGGCAGACATTTCAGCACCTGCTTCAGATTCTTTTGCAGCAGTTCCCTGTTTAATACAACACATATCTATTTAATTATGTAATTTAATTTACTAATTGACACCAATTTTTTTAAAATAAAATTTATTACAGCACTAACTCAATACATGACAATGGATTTACCAATGCATTAAAAACTTTTTACCAAACATAGAAATATTATGTATGCTTAAGCAAAAAGAATCAATTTTTAATTTCAAAAGAAAAAAAATTATGCATAATTTTAAGATACAAATGAAATGAGAAACTTATATCTTATAAATCAAAATTCATTAAATTATTCATTAAATGAAAATATATTAACAAAATAATAGCTTATAAAAGCATTTATTAGTATGGTTACTATTACTTTAATTTTACCACATTACCAAAAATATTTTGAAACTGTTTATAGTTTAAATAAAAACATCCTTAGAATTTATACTTTATTTCCCATCACCCCAACCAAATTTTATGAGGATTGTTATTGATATTTTAATGCTAAGAGGAAATCTAATCAATATCTTATACAAATCTACTTTTACAATGTTAAAGGCTAAGACAGGACCTGGAAAGCCATTTGCAGCCAAATCAAAATTTGATTATTGCTACATTGAGTTGTCATTATCATTTTGCAGCAAGTTGTCACTTTTGATGAGACCTGCATCCGACATTATACATCCTAATTCAAACATTTATTACAAAAACAATGGATTGCATTAGATAAATTTACTCCAAAGAAAGCAAAGACTGTCTCACGAGCTGGAAAAGTTATATCAATGTCTTTTTGGGATGCAAAGGCCATCTAACTCATGGACTTCTTTAAATAAGAAAAAACGATTGATGAACAATACTACAGTGCATTAGTCCTTTCTCATTCCTAATATAAGTACTTTTTGAACCACCCTCCTCTGTACATAAATATAAGGCATATTAATACTAACCGTACAGCAATAATTAATGACATAATTTCATTTGTTGAGATTATAATTATCCCCTAAGTGAAAATGTAATTATCATGTATCAAATAATTACTTTTTAATCATGAAACATAAGAAAACTTTTGTACAGATTTAATGAAATTAAAATGCCTTATCGAGTTAGAGAAATTTCAGATTTAATGAAATTTCTTTTAAATTATTCCCATTTATTATAGAAAATTATTCTATTGATGATTTTCAACTTAGGTCCTATATATGTGAAACAGGAAGGTAGCTTTTACCACAAATATAAAAGAGAAAAGTGAACTTATCATGAATAACTCTTTTAAAAAGTAACCAAGCAATTGACGTTTTCCTAAAATAGTAAATTTTTACACAGAAATCTAAAGAATACTAATCTATATAAAAAGTTTAACTATGACTCATCCCATTATAACATAGAAAACATGGATTTAACAACAAACCTCATTCTGGTCTTCCACCTGCTGTTCTGCATCCACTTGTTCTTCATCAGAGGCTGAATCTGTTGCAGAGTCGTCCATCTCAGATGGGGCTCTCTCCATTTCAGGTCCACCATTCGTGAGAGCTCCTGATTTCAAGAGTCCTTTTGGCTCATCACTTGCAGATGGAGTCAATTTTATCTTCTCTGGAGTCGTGGAGGGTTGGACAGAAGGCTCCTCCTCTTTCTCATTGGCAGTGTTTGATTTGGCAGAGGAGACACCTGTAAAATATATACAGATTTAATATTTTAGTCAAACTAAATCATAAAATTCTTCTTACAACAATTCAGTGACTTATTTATCAAGTCATTATAAGACCATAATGATATTGATCTTCAACTGAATAATATAAACTAAGAAAAAACTCAAAAATTTCTACAATCCCTCCATAATGTAAGGAATAAAATATTTTTTTTCTTATTAATTTTTTTAAATCAGATTAAACTGTATTTCATAAAAATAAAAAAAAAACTAGTTTTATTACATGAATACAGAATTTTTTTAACAAAAAATCTACTCAAAATTTTATAATGTTATGAGCTTCCAGGTTTTTTTAAGGTGAAGAAAAAAAAGATTTTTTCTGGACAGCATAAAAACTTATGTATACACAAAGCAGAATTTTATAACAGTAAAAGCTACTATTCACAGTACAACTTGTAACTAAGAATCAAAGAAGTTTCAAACAACAAAAACTATTATTCAAAATACAACTTGTATGGGGTATCAAAGCATTAATTATATTCAAGAAGTAACTGAAATATTTAGATAAAACTTATTCTCCTTTTTAATTGATGATTTAGTACATAATACTGTAAATTACAATCATCATGCTGATTTGTTTGGTTTCAGGACGCTGTAGATTTAAGTAACCAGTAATATTGTAAAATTTATTATTAGAAAATAATTGAATTTGAAAGAAACTTTGTTTTATTTACCATTTTTAGGTTTGTTTTTATTAATGTCACACTAAAAGCAATACAAGGGCTATTGGCAACAGACACGATAATTTTGAACCTCGGTCAAGTGACCAGGACGACACCTGAGCAGGGACCCCCTTCTCTTAACTTCTCCTTCCACACCACACAAATGGGATGATGTTGAGCCTAGACATATTTAACTGCATCAGCCCTTGCTACATGGCAGGTCTATAGTGGAATCAAGACTCGAACCCACAATACGATGAAAACTGTAGGCTACAAGTCTGCCACCATGACCACAAGGCTATGCTTACTAATTACTTTCAAGACTTTCTTATATTGTCACCATTCAAAGTTATACTATTCTCCCAGTGTTTTTTTACTTTTTGAAGGTCATCATTGTAGAACTCAGAACAATGAGCTTTATCTTCTCCAAACTGTGGGTTACTTAAACTTACAGTTTCCTGAAACTAAATTAATCAACATTCATAGCTATAATTAATATTATTATGTAAGGATCAATTAATATGCAGAATAAATTTTATCCAGACAACTTGATTATTTCTTATTAATAGTCAAAACTTGATGATAGCCTATTGTACTAACCATCACAGTACGGTAAACTTCTAAATCTCTTGATGTTGAACCTGTCAATCCTTAAACTAAACTATAATCATATTATTTGCCTTATATACATGTTAATCTCAAGTAAAAAATTTCTAAGACCTATAAACTTCATTATGTGCATATGAGAGCCAAAAATAGTCAGTAAATTCTCAAAATCAAATAATGTTAAGTAGTCGCCACACATTTGTCAAATTTGCTGAGTTTACCACAGAAACTCATACTAAAACATGTCAATCAAACAACCAAAGATCCTAACTTTATCAGAGATTTTTCCACATCTGATGCTTTATATTTTTAACATATTTACTCTAATATTTACAATATATGTAATAATGCCATGCCTTAACAATTTCAGTGTACAATTCATAAAAGACAGAAACTCCCAAATACAAGAGTTTCATTTAAGGAAAATTCACTGAAATTTAAAATACATATAAAGATAACTTTTTAAACACAACACTTACACATATAATACTGAGCCTGTTTAATTGAAATGTACTAGTAATTATATTTTTTAGAAATCAAACTATGATTAACATTCCACATAATGGAACAAAAACTGCATTCAGAAAAAATTTCAAAATACAGTTATTATTAAATAAATACAAGATTGTAACAGCATTCTTGAAAGATGCTTAGTTACAAGAACTATCGAAAGGAAACATTGATTCAACTAAATACTTATATCTTATCAAACAAAGAACATTGTAAATTGATTAATAAATAATAATATATACAGTACAAAATAACATCAAATCAATTTGAAACAAATATTTATAACAAGAAAATGTTAAAATTTCCAACAAAAAATGGATGCATACTTTTAGGATAGTGTTTCTTCTTGTTTTTTATTAGGATTTTCCTCAGCAACTGATTTGGTGATGGCAGTGGTGAATCAGGTTTCAGCTGTAAACATTGGCACAATGTAAGTTATAACAATAAAATCGAGGAAGAGCAGCACAATATGTACATATGTATCAAAAATTCATAATATGAAAGACATATGAAGCAATCTTCAATTTCTCAAGTAACTTCAAAACTCTTCAATCAGTTAAGTACATCAAATATACCTAAACCACTAGGTTAACAAATATACCACTAGGTTACAGTGGTCACAAATCTTGGGTCAAAGTGCATGATGAAGGTTTACATTCGTCAGGATTATTGAATCACTATGTATCACAATAAAATTGCAGAAATCTCTACATGATGAAAAATGCAATCATGGTTAGTTATAATTATGATTTATAAGTAAAAATAGCATATGTATCCATATGAAAATAATTTGAATTTAATTGTACATCAAGGGCATCACTAGCTAGTATATACAAAATCAATTTTTAAATTTATTACTAGATCTGTTCCCTTGAAACAAGAGCCTTCATTATAATTATTCAATGAATCTTCTTTGAACATATCTTAAATACTGATAAGGTATTTGACATTTCAAAATTAAGGACTTACCTCATAGTTGGGTAATGATTCGGTCAGCAACAAGTCACCCAAAATTTTTGTACAGTAATTGGCCATTTTTGCTTGTTGCTTAGGCCTGTTAAAAAGGTAGGATATTGTTTAAAATATAACTATAAATTAAAACTATTAACATAATCATAACAATTTTGTTTACTTTGAAAAGACAAACTAATGACATAAAAAGATGAACACAAATAATTGACAAAGATTAATTAAAATCATTATAAAATTTAATGCATTACAGAAAATAAAAGCAATATAAAAAGGTTAAAATTTGCAGATGGGAATTTTTCTGAAGCTTATAAAATTTAATGTGTGTGATTTAAAATACATAAAACAAATAATTTCTCTCTCCCCACAACAATGGGGCATATCAAAACACTCTGTTCAGATATGCCTCACTGATGGGGAGGGGGAGTGATTACAAATATGAGAGTCAGTTTAATGATGCATAAATCTTGTATGATTAATTTGCACAAATATAAGAAATGTCTAGAGAAAAAATTACAGCAGAAAGCGAGTTTAACATTATTCAACATATCATTTTCAGATTGCATTGGATTAGAACCTACACACTCCTTGAAAAAAGCTACCTATACCATATGACCAACAATCACCAATTTGTTTCTATTTGGTCATCCTGGACACATCATACACTAATGTTGAGATCAGAAGATCAAAACCTATGATTAGAATAACAGATATGATGTTCTCTTGATTTCCAATGACTCCATACCATTGAGGACAACTGCATGACCACTATGAGATCATCATTACTGAAATGAACTCAAGACCATTCATCAATATGCCTTTATAAATCTCCATTGCCAAACCAAAGTTTCCAACTGTCGTCAAGCCATTATAATGAGAAAAACTAAACCAAGTGATCTTTGTAGGAAATTAGGCCTCTATTATTTAACATTTTGTTCACCTTACAATCAAGTATCAAACAGTATGAGCACTTGTGTACCCAGGAGCCTCCTCATCTGTCATCTTTAGAAGGTTATCCACACCATCTGAGAAATGTTATGCTCTGCAGTTAAAAAAATTTTATTCTCAGAGGTGTTGATGGTTACCATCTAAGGCTGCAATTAAAGTGCATTTTCTGTGTTGTTCCAAATTCTGCAAATAAGGTTACAAAAAAAAGACATCTATCCCTTACCTCATATTAATAACACATTGGGTTTCTTAAAAGGGGTTACTGTTTTACTCTGATGGATCTTTATTCAGAATAATGGCAAATCATAGAAGGCAAGGTAGATCAAGAAAATAAAATAATAAATAAATAAAAAAAAACACCAATATTCTTCACGAGTGAAGGTTTTTGTATGAGTTCAACTCAACCTTAGTAACATGTGTGAGTATGTGATGGTGGAGTTTAATGGTGCAAGAGCCAGATATGACCATGCTGTGTCAAACCAAGTTTAATTGTTATCTAGACGTTTGAAATAAAGAAAAGGGAGTTAAAAAATTATAGACAAAAGAGAAGTTTGAAAATAGAGAAGGATTGCTAGGTGCCTCAGGGTATGTCACCCGAGTTTACCAAAGACAGTAAACCCCATAGGAAAGAAAAGATTACAAGCGTGTCTTGGGAGCCCATGAGGTTCTCTTACATAAACCCCAAAGGGCAAAATGTCCGACTAAATCCCCAGACACTGGGTACCCATTTTAGTCACACTCTTACGACATGCATGAGATACAGAAGTGGGGGAGACTATTCTTTCATATACAATAACCCCACAGGTGTCATTGAGTAAGCAACCATGAACTCTAGGCTACTGCTATGATGCATGATTGTAAAAGGTCTTACTCAATATTATTATTTCTAACATTTTCTATGAATTTGCATATTTGTCTAGAAAATTTTACTAGCTCTAGTTTCACAATGAATAAATGGCAGCATTTGATGAAAGGAAAACAAGACGCACAAACCATGTTACCAAAACTAAAATTTACTCTTTGAAAGAATATTTTTATGCCCTGTTTCATGAGAAAAGAATTTTTTTGCTCAAGCTATCAATGAATATTTATAACGATCTTCATAGATATCTTTTTCAGTCCAAATTGTAAAAACCAAAATAGACATGGAGTCATATAACTTAAAATGGGCCAGTGCTACGAGTCAAAGATAGAACCCAATGTCATTAACATAATATGCACACCAAACTTATGTGCAATGCCGACAAAGTCTTGCTTATCAGTCATTTCAATATCGAACTTGAAAATATCTTTTCAAGATGCACACCATAATAACTTGTAATTTTAGCACACAAAATTTCAAGCTTTTGGACTATTCCATCTTTAAGCTATGCTATCCACATACACACAAACCAACTTTTATTTTTATGAATACAGTTTTGGTCTGGAATGGAAATTAAGGTGGCTCTGTATTCATTAACCAATAACACAAAATCTAACTCACTCATCTTTTGAGTAGAAAAAAGTGTAAGAAATAATTGTGAGAAAATGAAAATGGAGAATGGGAGTGAAAAATCATCAAAAATAAATTTGAAAATTTTTTGGCTGGTGTATCCCCAAAACACTTATTACAAGGAAACTAAACTGGCTCTGCACTTTTTAACTGATAACAAAAAATATAACTCATTAAAATTAGCATCTTTTGAATAGAAAAGATGTGGGGAAAAATTGTTGCAAATGCTGAAAACACAGAAAAATGGGGAAAGGAGGATGGGAGTGAAAAAAAATCACCAAAAATAAATTTGAATATTTTTTGGCAGGTGTATCCCTAAAGCATAAAAAAAAATGCGGAGGAATACAATCACTGGTGTGGATTTGTATAAAGGGCAGAATAAACTTTTAAAATCATATATAAGATAAATAACAATGAAATTTGACGGGTCTGAAAAGCAATCATTTCAAAATTCTTTTACTCACAAATTGTAGATCACCTTTTTTTATTATTACAAAATCATTTAAATACCATGTATTTTAAAAACAATTTCCCCTTAGTGATAATTCCTCAAAATACATGTTTATCATCATTACACTCTTGTCTTGTAACAGCATTTCTATATTAGCTTACAATAATAAAATATCTTAAGCAATTAAACGTGAAAAACATTAATCTTCATAATTTTTTTAAATTCTTATATTCATGGGATTATTACAAGGAAAACAATTCAATTTGAGGTATCTTACTTCAAATATCTTGATTACTAGTATTTTTTTAAAAGAAAGTATTATCTATTAGCATATCCCAAAAGCTGAAAATTTAAGTAAGTATGCCAAACAGTGAAATTTGTTCAAATACTTATTTCATTAAAAAGAGAAAAAAAAAAACATTTTGTGTCTAGAATTATGCTAGGTGAGGAATACTAACTTGGTTAAGATAAAACAGCATATAAAAAGTAAGTAAAGAGAAAGAATTTAACATTCATAATATCTTTTAGTCCAGACTAGATAATTACCAAAAGAAATACAAATAAAAATTTTCAATGTAGATAAAGATGTTCTTTATCTACATTGAAAATTTTCTAATTTATTAAAACTTTTAATGCTTTTTTTAAATAACATTAGAAACTTTTACTTACACATAAAATGACTTTCTAGAGGAAAAAGAGCATTATAATAGTCGAGTTATTTACTTACGAGCAATGATTTTCGAATGATAATAAAACAGGGTAATCTGAGGTTTTAAAAGCACTTTCCGCAATAGCTTCAAGCACTTCCTATAATCAAGATATAAAATTATTACTTTTAATGGAAATGAAAAAGTGAGTAATAAATTTACTATACATTGAAAAATTAAAATTTACATTTCAGCACTTTTGGAGATGGCACAAATATGTCCACCACAGAATTCATTTAATTTGGAAGAAAAAGCAAAACATTTCATGAGTATCTGTTACTTCCGTACATACAATTAAAAATTTAGATTATAAATATGTTATTCAAAATAATAACATAAAAAATAAATGATAAATTTTGAATTTAAAAAAAAATTATTCACATGTGAAATAGCAAAAATAAGAATTTCAAGAGTTAGTTCATTCTGCATGTGTTGATAACAGGACAAAGACAGTCTTTATATCTAAGTTACATTTATAATTATTGAAGATTTTACACCAATCTTTTCAGAAATATATTATTTATTTCAAAAGAAACATGCTTTTAAAAAGAGATAAGACAAAAAATACATCCCACATAAAAATTGAGTTGTAAGTAGCCCACTTACTTTCAGCAAAACTTCTGTCACCACCGTATAGCCATGAGTGATAATGGGTTCCTCGTCTGAGTACTTCCCATTCCAGCAATCAAGCTCCACACATCGGCAACCCGAGAGCAGGCATTGGCGGTATATTTCGACGGAAGACTTGCCAGTAAGCTGATGGCCTGAAATGTTACACACAGCAAATTATTATCCTGAACAAAAATATACTTGTTATTAACAGCTGCATATTGTTGATTTACAAATGGAATACAATACAGCAAAGTGTACCAAAAACAGGAACTGAGAAGAATGAACTTATAACAAAAAACAAAATTGCTAATTGGTAATTTTTCTATCAATTATATTATTATTTCTATCAATTATTCAACTATGTACTGCTAGCCTTCTCTACAAAAATAAAACGGGAAACAACTAACTTCACACACAAGATATCCATATTTATATAAAAGAAAAATATATTCTTAAGATAAGTAACTGTAAAACTGAGAGTAGTAAATTTGTTTTTCAATAAATTTCATTTTAAAAATCTGATTATGGCTTAAAGTTATTTTTCAAATGGACTCTTAAACTGTATTAATACTGTACATAACAAGAAAATATGAAACAGTGTACATGCATAATTGTACAGTTCATGAAACAATAAAAAGAAGGGGGGGGAACTATCAAATTTTTCAGCTTCTACATTAAAACCTTGCAATAGTGAACCCAGAAAATCATGAACTTTTTCACTGGTCCCAACTCAACTTCTACTTAATTAATGGTATTTTAAATTCTTTAAAGAGAACTCCAGAGAAAATGAAAAACTTTATAGTAAACTGAAATTTCCATTCCACAAAATTTTTTTCCAGTTTTTCAAACGTAATTTTACACATACCTTTTGGATCCAGAAAGTCAGTATTCCTAAGCCTCCACCTAAAATCCCACTCTTTCACCCACCCAGGCATTTCTAGGAATCAACCACTAGTTCACTACCTGATAAATAATATTCTTATTTCCCCACACACTGCACCATTTATGGAATCCACTAGTCCACAAAACACTCACTGATCCCCTGTCCCTAAAAAGTCAGAAGAATAATGAACTGAGCCATTAAGGCTCCGTCCTTATCTCCCTTCTTTTCATATTCAGCCACTAAGTGGCTGAATATGAAAAGAAAAAAAAAAGCATTCATATTGTATGAAAAGAAAAAGCACTCAGATTGTATCGATATGAGTGCTTCAGACGGAACAAACATATTCCAATCTCAGCAGCATACTGAAAAAAAATTACTAAAAATTACAAATTCCATATAGAGGGAGGCCTTTTCAAACTAGGATAAAATTTTAAAAATGAAATATATTGAAGAAGGAGCAAACTATTGGCAAAACAGGGAATTTTCTTTATCAAAATCTACAGTTTTCAACAATTTCAAAAATCACATGATCATTGTTTGCTCGTGAAAAAAATCTGGATGATGCTAAAAAACTACGTCTAACTCAAAAACAGAATGTAAATAAAGCTCTTTTAAAATGGTTCCTCATTAAATGGATTTGAAACTTTCTGTGACAGAAGTAATGCTTCAAAACAGAGCAAATGAGTTTGCTGAATTTTTTGAAGAAAAAGGTTTTGTATACTCTAACAACTAGCAGGACAGATTTAAAAAAAAAAAAACAATATTTCATGTGCTAAGGTTGTGGGTAAAGCATTTGGATTTTATGCATTAGATGCACTCAAGTATTGCCTGATGTTATCTGAGATTACAAGAAGAAAGACATTTTGAACACAGATGTTGGTGAATTATTTTACAAAATTATTCTGAATCAAAATTTAAAAGAAAGAATGCATTCGTATGAAGCTATCAAATGTCAGAGCAACTGTTCTTGTGTGTGCAAAAATGGATGAATCAGGGGGGAAAAACTAACCATCATAAGATATTTTAAGAATGTAAAAAGCTACCATTAAGTAACTAATTTAATCGAAAAGGTTGAATGACTTCTGATTTGTTTGAAACAGAACTTCATCAATTAGACAGCGAATTGGTAAAAAAAAAAAAAAAAAAAAAAGCAAAAATTGTTACATTTAGAGATA
>BMAW01046234.1:17559-51881 GCA_019974015.1 Nephila pilipes | reverse complement strand
TATACTGCTGTTTGTAGAAAATGCAACACCATGAAAGAATCATCAGAATCAAATGAAATTTAATGCAGAAACGACTTGTACTGATACAAATAAATGATGAAATTTTCAAAACAAAAGAAACAAATTAAGCGTCCGAAATCAGTATTTGGTGCAGCCACCATGCGCTGCAATAAGTGCTGCTATACGACGTGGCATGGAGTCAAACAGATGTTGAATATCTGCTTGAGGAAGAGAATTCCATATCGCTTGTATGCGCAACCAAAGTTCGTCTTTGGAAACTGCAGGACGCGGATCACGAGCGAGACGCCGACCAACCATATCCCACACGTGCTCAATAGGCGACATATCCGGTGAATAAGCAGGCCAAGGAAGAAGTTGCATGCGTTGTGCTGAACAGAAGTCTCGAACAGTCCGCGCAACATGTGGGCGTGCATTATCCTGCTGAAAGATAGCTCCAGGGATGCCTTGAAGGAAAGGAACGACTTCGGGCTGTAGCACTTCACGGACGTACCTGTTGCTATTGAGATTACCCTCAATTCGTATCAAATTGGATCGTCCATGATACGAAATCGCACCCCAGACCATAACTCCGGGTGTTCGACCACTATGTCGTTCAATAATACACTCAGGAAGGCAGCGTTGACCGGCATAACGTCTAACACGAACACGGCCATCATGGGTCCACAAATTGAAGCGTGATTCATCTGAAAAGACAACTTGGTGCCAATCAGCTCGCCTGTCTCTGTGCTCAAGAGCCCACTGCCGACGCAGCCGTCGATGATTCGCCGTGAGGGGAATCCTGTATAAAGGTACCCTTGCACGCAATCCACGGCGCAGCAGACGACGACGAATTGACGAAGCCGACAATTGTACACCTGTAGCAGTAGACCAACGTGCTGCCAGCTGCCTGGAGGAAGCTGTGCGATCATTCACCGCCATGCGGAGCAGGTGTCGATCATCGCGCTCTGACGTCACCTTCTGTCGTCCAGTGCCTGTTTTTCGAGTTGTTCGGTGCTCGTCGGTCCACTGCTTCCAAACTCGCATCACTGTGGAACTGTTCCGCTGCATACGAGCTGCTATTGCGCGATAGGAAAATCCTCCTTCTCGAAGGCCGATTATTCTCCCTCGTTCAAACTCCGTAAGTTGCTTGAATTTCTTATTCTTCCGTCGTGGAGGCATACTCAGGTCTCACTAAACGTTTGCCACTAACAAATAATCATAGACTTTTTTCAACGTCCCGCTACAGCACTTTATTTATACGCTTTCAGCATCAATTCAGAGGGCGCTGCGCGCGCCGCGCACGCGCGATGGCTCTGAAACTTTATTAATTTGCATAATATCCTATAATTGACATTTGCTGCGAATTTCATTTGATTCTGATGATTCCTTCATGGTGTTGCATTTTCTACAAACAGCAGTTTAGAACTAATCGGGGTATTTTTAGACTTCCTAAGTGGGGAAGTTCTTCACGCCATTTTTTCCACTCCTTTTCAATATGTGTAGGCAATGGGTCGTCCCATTGAATTTCTTCCTTCCAGAGATCTTGAAGGAGGCATTTCATTCTAACGGTGAAAGGAGAAATTAACCCTAATGGGTCAAAGATCTTACCAACTGCTTGCAGTATGAAGCGTTTCGTATTTTTATCTAAAGAAACAAATTCCAATAGACTTTTAGTATCCGTAGTCAAGTAATCTTCATGAGAATTCCATGACAATCCTAGGACTTTTGTTTCATTTGCGCCCAAACTTACAGTTTCATGTACAAACTTACAGTTTCATGTACATCAAAATTTTCCTTCTTCCATTGCTCCATTAAATTAGTATCATTAGTAATCCATTTTCTGAGATCCATTCCAGCAGCTTCCATAACATATTTTGCTCTTCGTGAAGTTTGAAGCGCTTCTTCAAATTCGTTACCACCGGAAATAAGATCGTCAACGTAGAAGCTTCTATCTAAAAGTTCTACAGTGTCAGGGAATTCATGTTTATACTTCTCAATATGATGCCTAATCGTGGCTGCGAGAAGAAAAGGACTTGAACTGACACCAAAATTTATTCGATTAAAACGGTATACCTGTAGTTTGGGCTTTTTATGAACACACGGTTCGTCATCACTCCAGAGAAATCGAACGGCATCTTTGTGTTCGTTAGCGAGACAGATTTGTAAAAAAGCTTGTTTAATATCAGAACAAAAGGCTATTGCATTCAATCTAATTAATTAATATGTCAAAGAGATTTGGATTTAAATTAATTCCTGGCCATAAACAATCATTTAATGAGAGTTCATTATTTTGATGACTTCCAGCGTCAAATACAATTCTTGTTTTCGATGTTAAGCGACCTTCCTTTCTTACGGCCTGATGAGGTAAATAATATACAGGTCTTTTTAACTCATTATCTGTAGTTTCGGTTTTAACTTCTTCTATAATACCCTGTTCTGAGTAATCGAGAATGATTTCACGGTATTGCTGATATAATTCCGAATCATGGCCAAATCTTCTCCACAAACCCTGGAAACGTTGTTTAGAGAGGGAATAATTATCGGACCATTCATTATAAGATTTTCTAAAGGGAAGTTGTACGATATAACGGCCATTTTCGAATTCAACAGTTTCTTTAAAAATTTCCATAGCTTGATCCCTTTCATGAACAACTGGATCATCTCGTATCCCCAGACCCTATAAATCAAAAAATAATTTTAAAGTATCTTGAATAGAGTCATTACTCAACAAAAAACACTGTCCTTGTTTATCAATTTGTCTTTCTTTAAGTTTACCACACGCAATCCACCCAAATTCGCTTTCCTTGAAAAATAGCTCTTCATTTACTTTATAGGTATTCTGTTTTAAAACTTTAAAAAAAAATATCAGCACTAATTAAAGCGTGTACTTCTTTCGCTTCATAAAACGTTTTGTCAGCTAAAGTTAAAAACTGTGGAATTTCCACATTAGAAATATCTAAACACGAAGAGGGTGTAAATTCAGTTATTTTGTCTACAATCAAGAAATCTATTGGTTCAACAAAACTGCTATCTTCGTTTGAAATAATTGTGTTTAATTTCCATTTTATGTTCTGCATTAATCCATTTAGACCGGATACCGGTGTCTTTATTTTTTGCTTTTTTATTCCTAAGCAATTACTCATTCTTTCTGTTAGTACACAAATATTACTCGCGGAATCAAGTATAGCTCGTATTTTTATTCTTTGATTATCTGTTCTGGAAACATAAATCTCAGCAGTTGAAAACAGAACATTTTTTTTGTTTGTCTGTTCGGGCAATGTGTTATTACTCAACACTGACGCGGTTGTATTAGCATTAGAATTTTTATTTACTGTTTCGCAATATTCTTTTTCATTCCCGTTATTGATGACTAAAGGGTTTTTCATTTTCGATTTAGTACAGTTTTGAGAACAAATCAAATGGCTATGTAAACCACCACATATGCATCTATATTTAGATAAGCAATTAATTTGAATATGGTTGGATTTTAAGCACAAATTACAAAGTTTGTGTTTACGAATGAATTTAAGTCTTTCCTCAACACTAAATTTTAAAAAAGTAGGGCATCGATTTATCGGATGTTGTGACTTACACACTATACAATTTTTATTTTTATTTACTATGAAAGCCTTTGGCTTAGTATTGTTGGCACAAAATTTATTAGTGTTAACTTTAGAATTTCTATCAACAGACAATAAAACGGATTCCCGTTGTTCCAAGAAGGCAATAAATTCTTCAAATGTTGGAACATTTTTGGATTTATGAGATAATTCAAAATTTCTTCTCGATTCTCTGTCAAGTTTCTCAACAAGAATATTAATAAGTAAAACATCGGATAATTTATTTTGCTCATATTTAAGCACTTTTAATGCACGTATATTTTTTTGAACGCAATCAATCATATTTCTAATTTCTGTGGAATTTTCATTTTGTATTTTGTCAAATTTCAAAATGTTTTGAATATGAATATTGATTATCAAACGTTCATTCTCATATCTATTTTCTAAAAATTCATATAAGGAATCAAAATTATCAAAATTACTACACAAATAATTTACTTCATGAGTTAAACAAGATCTGAGGTAGTACAGCTTCTGAGACTGACTCAGTTGCGTATTTTTTGTGATCAGATCGTCAAATTGGACTTTAAAGGAACTAAATTCTTCATATTTTCCCGAGAACTCGGGTAAAAGTAAAGGGGGTATTTTAGTTTTGATTTCGAAATTATCATTCGATTTCGTTACTGCCCCAGAACTTGATTTCTTAGAGGAATTAAGAATAATTTCAATTCTTACCTCTAATTTCTCGAGGCGTTCTTCAAGAAGATCGAGTTCTTCGTCGATAGAAGCCAATTCTGCATCCTTTACATTAGGAATGGAGTAATAGTTGTTGCGCAGTTCCTCAATATATCTTTGCAGTGCAATAACATTTTTGAGCTTTACTTTCGTTTCAACCGAATCGGTTTCTTCATTGGCACTTTTAATAAAGGTTTCAATTCTGCTAATTTTACCTTTCAAGGTACTTCTTGATCTATTTAGTATTTCCATAGTTCACTGATCGCTCCGGCTCGACGGACCAAGATGTTTTTTTTAGTTGTTTCGTTGTTTTATTTTAAAGACGGACCAGCTACGATTGCTTCCTTTTTACTTTTTATTTGACCACACATCTAAAAGCTATTTACAAACGCAGCAAATTTTAATCATTTAATAATTGTGAGCTTCAAATTATCAAGAGTTCCATTATTGCCCACGTCAACGTATTACAGAGAAAATTCTCGTCTGCCTTCTTTCACAGAAAGTTCTCATCTGCCGGTACAGCGCTGAAGAGCAGAATATCTGCATTAGCGCGCATGACGTTGGCGCGCATGCGCCAACAGAAATGGTTTAATCACAAGATATTCCACATTTAATAGATTAATGAGAATAAGTGCCTTTTGTGTAAAGTTTATCTGTAATTGTAATTGTTATCTGGTTTAGTTGTAAAATGAAACCGGAATTAAAGAAAACAGACTGTATAAGTGCCTCTGAGTTTGAACAGGCTACGGAAGTTTTAATAAAACATGTACAATTAGCAGAATTTCCAACTGAGATAAAGTGCCTTGAAAACGGGTAACCTTTTGCTAAAAATAGCAAAATATCATCTTCAAATGTATTTTTGTACAAAAATGAAATATTGAGAGAAGGTGGTAAATTGAAATATTCGGTCCTTTTTGAATTTCAAAAACATCATATACTTTTGCCAAAGATTCATCGTTTCACAGAACAAATTATTGGTCATTATCATAAAAAATACTTGCATTCTGGAGTACAGACTACATTTTATTTAGACAGTTATATTGGATCCCATCTGGTCAGGAGTGAGTTAGAAGACTATTGAATTAATGCATTACTTCCTTTCGATTGAAAAACCAAACAGTGAATCAAAGGACGGGAGATTTTCAGCGAGACGTAATTGTGCCTACCAAACCTTTTGCAGGTCCCATATCACAAAGCCAAATTTGAAGAGATCAAGAGTCACTACAAAATCATATATTGCCATATTCATCTGTTTTTGCACAAACGCTGCGTATTTTGGAGTTGTTTCTGATTTAACAACAAAAGCCTTCCTAGCATGTCTGCGACGATTTATCGCAAGGAGATCCAAACCATCCGTCATCTGGAGTGAGAATGCGACAAATTTCAAGGGTGCAAGAAACATCTTCAATAATTGGAATGAATTTTGTAAATCCAACTCGGTTAAACGATTTAGTGCAGAAAAGGAATCCAATAGAAATTTATTCCACCTGTCTCTCCTCATTTCGGTGGATTGTGGGAGGTAAACATAAAGTCAATACAATGCATTTTGTTAAAGTAACAAAATCACCCATCATGAACTTTGAAGAGTTAACTGCACAAGTAACGCAAATTGAAGCAGTTTTGAATTCCCGCTCACACACACACACACACATTATCAGCTCTATCTTCAGATCTCAATTATTATAACCCTTTAACACCGGGACATTTTTTGACTTTAAATGCTATTTTATCTTTTCTTGAACCGTATAATGCTTCGAATTCTTCATCGATTCATTACAGGTGGAAACTGATTCAGGGCCTTCTAGACCAGTTCTGGAACCTGTGGTAGATCGAAAACCTCCATCACCTTCAAAAACGTTCCAAATGTGATACCTGAAGCTTAAAATTGAGGCTGAATGAGCTTGTGTTACTAAAGGATTCGAACACTAAGTCCTTGAACTGACCCATGAGTCGCACTCTAAATGTTTTTCCTGGAGTTGATGGCCTTGTGGGAGTAGCTGAAAAAAAAACACCACTTCAGGTGTCCTACGATGAGCCATTGACAAACTAGTGCCATTACCTATTTCAGACAATCCTGTAGTTACAGGACTTAAGTAAAAACTTTATTTTTTTTTCTTGAACTTCAATTCCATTTATATTTCTTGTAAATTTTATAATTCGGTATTATAGATAACGTGATTTGAAATTTATTTTGTAGAATTTAGCTAGTGTTATCTAACTATATGTTATATTTGAAATTTGATTATGATAAAGGTAAACTTCATTGAAGTTTAAGTAGGGAGGATGATTTAACCCAATCTGTTAGAGGACGCCACGCGTTGTTTGAGGGAGCTGCTAGTACTGATTTTGTCAGAGATCTTCAAGACATGAGAGTGTCAACATATATACCTTTTTCTATTAAATTTGTTTAATTAATTTATTTTTTAGATTAGTTACGATGGTTTGTCTTTGATAAAGAATTAGTAAGTACGACACTGAACCACCATTTCGATTATTGGTTACTCAAAACAGTATGGTACAGATGCTTGTTGAGATGTTCTCTTTCCCGCCTCTGCTTTTTTCGTGATTGATTTTTTCTTTAGTCAGTGCCAAAAAATATATAAATAACTTAGACCATTTAGAACTAATCCTAACAGCATAAAGTATTTATTTTTATTGAGTGAAAAGAGAGGGTGAGTGTAAAACATTTTAGGTGAAAAAAAAATTCGCGTTTATTTTATACCTAAAATGTTATTCCTTTCTTGCAATTAAGGGCAGAATGTTCATAGATAAAATATTTTTTTCTCAAATTAAATAATTTTGTTATAAAATTAGTCAAGAATATTTGACAAATTTTTATCACAAAGGAACTTTTACTTTCTTTTTTTATTTTTTCAAATGCATCATCTTTATTTAGTTAAAGAACGGGCTGTGGTAGCCTAGTGGTAATGGTTTCGGATTCGTGACCGGCGGTTTTCGTTCAGTCGCGAGTTCGATCAATGGCTGCCAAAGATCTGTCGATTTTACAGATTTACAAACGACAGATTTAACGTGCATCACCAGGGCTGATGCACGTTAAATCTGTCAGGGCCCAAAGTCTATGATTTAATAGCTCTAGATCATAGGTTGCCAAAGTGATCCAAGTGGACCCCCAGGGGTCCATAGGAGACCATACGAGAGACCACGTTGACGTGAAAAGAAAACAGGGGCTCACAAGTTGTTAGTGAGGGTCCACGAAAAATTTTCTGGTTTTCATAATAAAGAACAACAATTTTGGCTTGGATTTACCTATCAACATAGGCAGGTAGCATCATTCACTAGGTAGGTACAAAAATATTCGAGACTCAGTTCAAACACAGAATTGAATAGAACAATAGATAATAGTACAAGTGTACACCACATGTCGAGACTTGCAAAGTGCCGCCCGCTCTTCCGGGATAATTGTTTAGACCTGCAAAGGGATGAAATGCGACTTGCGCTGTGCTTGCAATCTACATTAGTATAAATACGAATGCCAAGAACAAAACGTTTCTCATTTGTTTCCGGGATTTTGAATATAAAAATGTGACTGTGGGTGAATCGATGTCAATGTTTGCTGTGCCGTTAAAAGTAAGTATCTGCCTATTTGTTATACATATTTTTATTGTATATTGTAATTTATCAATCATATTATATTTGTTTTACTATTTGAGCGTATTTGGAAGTTATGTAGTAAAAATTAAATACTAGAGATTATTCAAAACTTCTATAAAAGAACAAAAAGCAAGGGAAGATTAAACTTTAGGTACCTAGGTACTTTTTTGTTTAAAAATATTTATTTACTCACATATAACCACAAGTATTATTTTAATAAATAGGACACAAGAAAATGTGCTACTTTTTTTTCTTCTTAACACCCCCAATTTAGGGTGATATTTTTTAGGAGTTTTGGGAATACAGTAGAAATGTAGCAGCAGGGGGTCAACCGAAAATAGTAAAACTTTGAAAGTGGTCCACGAGAAAATAATTCGATATAAAAACCAACGTTTTTAAAAACAACGTTTTTATATGGTGGCAAAGTTTATTAAAGAAAATTATTGAAATATTAGTTAAAACTGTTAGTTATTTTTAACTTTAAAATTTACTTAAAAAAGAGACATTTGTGAGCGTATTAAAAAATTCATAATACTCATAAAATCAAAACATGCATTTGAAAGTTTGTAAGCCATTCTATTAAAAAAAAAATGGGAACCAGAATTCAGAAAAAATTATTGTGATAAGACATGGTGCCAAATATTGGAAACATTCTTTCTTGCTCATGATTACTGACTAAAAGTCAGCAACCCTTACTATCTCGGAGATAGTAAAGGGAGATAGTATCTCCCCTTTGTGAGTACAATAGTTTTACGAGGCGTCATGTGGTGTGGGGAGTGCCCGGTGTTCCCAGAGGGGGAAAAATTTTTTTCCTCAATCCTAAAAGCGCCTAGAGGAAAGAATATTTTGACTTATTAAAATTATTGAAATATTAGTTAAAACTTGTCGCAAACGTCTAAATATTGCATTGTTAGGCGAGTACGAACGATTCCCGAAATTTCAAAGCTCTAGCTTGATGGGAAGTTGGTTAAATTAACGATCGAAAATTTGATGACACACACACTCACACACACACCAAGTGAAATTCAGAAAAACGTTGTAAAAATGTTTGGGAACCTCTGCTCTAGATAGTGCCAGCTACTTAAGCTAATAACAAGCATGGCATGGTGTGACCGAAAACAGGTTTATACAGGAACGCAATAACCCACTACAGGCATTAACTTGTCTGCAATATAAACATAAACTATAAAGTAGTCATACATCTAATAAACAATTTAGCTCAATGTTATGCTGATACGAAGTGTATAAACAAATTTTCCCATTCTTAGACAAAAAGAAGTTTTGTATTGTTAAGTGGAGGTTTGGTATAGTTGCATTTTTTGTAATGTTACGCAGATAGTAGACTTTTATTACGTAAGTATATTTGAATAAAATTGATCTCTTTTGAAAAAATTATATATCACATTTTTCAACATAGTTACTAACGTTAAGGGATTAGTTATAGTGTTATTAATTAAAGTACTAACAATATAGTGATCTCTTAACTTTAGTTTAGATGTAACAGGTCAATTCAAAAGTCCCTGGCCTTACACATAGATGGCGCTACTAGAATTAAATCCATACGTTTATTAGTTAGCTATAACCCTCAAAAGATGCGTGTATAAATTTGACAGCTGTCGGATCATTAGTTTGTGAATTATAGCATTTTGAGTGAAGCAACTTTTGTTATTGTGAAAAAAATGGATAAAAAGGAATTTCGCGTGTTGATAAAATATTGCTTTTTGAAGGGAAAAAATACAATTGAAGCAAAAACTTAGCTTGATGCCAAGTTTCCAGACACTGCCCCAGGAAAATCAACCATCAAGGATTGGTATACTAAGTTTAGACGTGGTGAAATGAGCACCGAAGACGGTGGACGCCCAAAAGAGTTGTTACCGACGAAAACATTAAAAAAATCCACAAAATGATTTTAAATGACCGTCAATTGAAATTGAATGAAATAGCAGACACTCTAAAGATATCAACTGAACGTGTACATCATATCATTCACGAATATTTGGGTATGAGAAAGCTCTGTGCAAAGTGGGTGCCGCGCGAGCTCACTTTTGACCAAAAACAACGACGAGTTGATGATTCGGAGCAGTGTTTGAAGATGATCAAGCGTAATAAACCCGAGTTTTTGCGTCGATATGTGACAATGGATGAAACACGGCTCCATCATTTCACTCCGAAGTCCAATCGACAGTCAACCGAGTGGACTGCACACGATGAACCCGCTCCAAAGCGTGGGAAAACACTACAATCGGCTGGCAATGTTATGGCTTCTGTATTTTGATATGTGTATGGAATAATTTTCATTGACTACCTTGAAAAAGGAAGGACCATTAACAGCGACTATTACATAGCGTTATTGGACCGTTTGAAGGACGAAATCTCCGAAAAACGGCCACATTTGAAGAAAAAGAAAGTGCTGCTTCTCCAAAACAATGCACCGTGTCACAAGTCAGTGAAAAGGATGGCAAAAATCCATGAATTGGGCTTCGAATTGCTTCCTCAACCACCTATTCTCCAGATCCCAGCGACTATTTCCTGTTCTCAGATCTCAAAAGAATGCTCGCTGGGAAGAAATTTTCGTCAAATGAAGAGATGATCGCCGAAACTGAGGCCTATTTTGAAGCAAAGGACAAATCGTACTACAGAAATGGTATCGAAAAGTTGGAGGGTCGCTATAATCAGTGTATCACCCTTGAAGGGAATTATGTTGAATAAAAAAAACTAATTTTGCCAAAAAAAATGTGTTTTACTATGGTAGGCCGGGGACTTTTCAATTGACCTGTTATATTTCCACACCCAACTCTTTTTTACACATAACATGGTTCACCTATATACTTTTTACACGAATTTTTTGTTCTAATACGAATTCCTTCCTCCCCACAAAAATTTTTTTCCAAAATATTCAAATGCTGTTTTTACTGCCTACTACCACCTCTTTGATTCAGCCACTCGATCAGGATAATGTAGCAAAATGTACTATACAAAGCAAACTCTTAAATATATTTTAGACTCAGTGAATGAAAGAAATTTGACTGTTATGGAAGCAAGGAGAAAGTTTATTATTATGGAATGTATGACACATCCTTCTTTCGTTATCAAACAGTTGCGCCAATCGACCTTAAATGCTTGTTGGAAAAACATTTTGCCACATGCGTGAAAAGTGAAAGTTTTGTAGTACAAAAATCAGCTGTGTGTTCTGATATTATAACTCTATCAAAGGCAATTGGTGGCAAAGGTTTTAATAATATACAAATGGTTGACATCGAAGAATTGATGCTAGAAATCCTTTTGGATGAGAACGATTTGATCGAAATTATATATATATATATATATAAGACAGTTTACGATAATAAAGAAGTCCATAATGACGAAGTCGAAGATGAAGTTCAGCCATTATCAGTTGATTTAATTTGCGAAGGCTTGAAATTTGCTATGGAATATTATTTTCTTCCTCGTGATCCTGACATAGAGCAAGCATTTAAATTTCGACGTAAACTTAAGTTTTGTGAAGCAGTATATCAAGAATTTATAATTAACTTGAGAAATTAAGAAAAAACAGCCGCTAATACAGACTATGCAACAACAAAAAACCAACAGAGGCCGTTAATGACGAACGAAATTCTTCATTTGAATCAAAATCGACAGTTGAGCTAGACATATTTGATACGTCATGATAGCATTTTTGATCCAGTTCTTGATAAACGAGCACGCTTATTATCAAGTAGTGATTAATAGTTGTTAATTAGTAGTTTTATTCCTAATTTCAATTTGAATTTTTATATGTTGTATGTACCTATAGATTGAATTTTCAATGTGCACTAATAACAAATTTCATGTATAAAAAATCCTGTATACCTTGTAATACATAATAAATTGTTCTTGTTTTATATATATGAAAAAAATTTCATTACTTTTTTTGTAAATTTTTTTTTTTTGGGGGTGGGGATATTTAGAGTTTTTTCATCTTACACGATTTTTTAAAGCCGTGGAACATATCCCCATATTTACCATACGCCGCATGTATTTTTTACACGAATGTTTTTGCACGGTTTTCTGAGAACAAAGAAAGAGTTGGGTTTAAGAGTATCTATCGTGTAAAGAAAGAGTTGGGTTTATATATACACTCACATATATAACTATATGGGGCACATGTAATATAATTTTAATTAATAATCTACCGTAGTAACAACATTTCTTAAGACTCTAATATTATCCGAAAGACTTATGTAACAGCGTTTTCCCCACCAAATGCTGTGAGCAAGAGTCTTGGAATGTGTTTACTGTAACACTATTGGCTGTTGCCGTATATTGAGGTAGGAGCCATTGTTGCTCCGAATACGAGAGGCAGTTTGCTTCCCTACCTTCACTAAAGTAACATAATTTATTGTCAAGAAACGCTTTGTATATACCATTTTATGGGCCAACCTAAATAAATCAGATTTTAACTTCAATGAATCTTTTATTCTCTAGAACTGGACATCTTTAGTATAAGGACTACTTGAATACTCGACCACGACAGGATTTTGTCGTGATATGATTTATTTCTATGCAGAGGGATATAATACAATACATTCAAGAAGACACAAAGTTCTTTTTCTGGAATTCCCCTTCCCTGCACAATGACCTCCAAGTGTGCGATAAATAAGAAAGCCGCACCTTCTATGGCAAGTTGTAAATTCACCTTTCAACTATTGCAATATTGTACATGTGGACAAAAGGTCAACATAGGAGTATAAAGAAGAAAGAAAAGCGGGTGAGAGTTATTTTTATCTGTTAAGTACAAATTCTGTAAGATAAATTTAAGAATCATGTAAAACATTGTTAAGAGTTTCTAGTTAAGGAACATTTTGAATATTCAGCATATGGTATCTATCGTATTATTGATATTAATATTGTGATTGTATTATATATGTGTGTACTAAACATTCAACGCATTTAGTAGCATTATAGAAATTTGCTCTTGTAACGTTTAGAAATTTCTCATTTAGTAATGTTTAGAAATTTTTTGAATTTATGGGTTTCTAGTCAAAAAATGTTTGGAATTTTCAGTGAACGCTTCCGTATTATTGATATTAATATTTCGTTATGAGTGCTATATGTATACTGAAGGTTAAAATGTATTTAGAATGTTTTCATTTTGCTATTAATGTGTCATAACAGAGAATAAATTTTTTTTGTTTTAATATTTACCAATATAAAAAAAATCTTGAGTTTTCTGGCAAAGGAACAAAGCAAGATCTTATAGATCTAGCTGGAAGAACTGGGTGTTAATATAGAGTTCATTTTGCAAGTATTTGAGAAACGGAAATTTATCTCAGAAAGTCCAAATTATAAAGAGAAATTCACAAGGCTTGCTCTAATTGCGGATAGAAAAAATAAAATTGTTAGATAGAAGGAAGAAAAGGATCTAAATACGAATATGCTAGAAAGAAATAAGTTGCAGGAACATGAGTTGCAAAAACTCAATATATAGTAACTTAAAATAGAAAAAATAAAATTACAGGAGGCTGAAGTAATTTCGAATAACAAATCGCGCTTGTAAGGTTTGCTCCAACATCACACAACAAAAGTACTATAAAGCAGCTTCTCCCAAAATATGGAAAAGGTCCAGAGATGTAATTATTCTTATTCAAAAATAGATATTCAAAAATAGTGCAAGCCTTGCAAAAATACCTAAAAGTAAATTTGTTTATATTTTGTTAGGACTTCTTCCCCCGACATTAATGAACTAATTGCAAGAGAAAATTGCAAAGAAATTAAAGAATGTGGCTTTATTAAGAACCTCTTAAAAGTGTTATTTAGATGGTCACTTAAATAATCTATATTCTATTATAAAATAAGGTACAAAAAGGGATCCTCTAATTATGAAGCAGACGTGCTATCTTGGAATCCTATTTCTCACCACACTATCCAAGTGACTAATTTACTACAATGGAAAAAATTAATCGAAAATCAAAATTTAGACAATGTCAATAACTCCAAATATATTGAAATAAATGATATCTGGATTATCAGCAAGGAAGGTGTCTTTGACGTTGTTGTTCCATTTTCTTTAAGAATAGAACTACTTGAAAATAATGATTATGATCGTAATGATTTTGGACATCCAGGGGTCGAAAAATGCTCAGCTGATATCAACAAAATATTATTAGAAAGATCTAATTAAGTACATAAATAATTGTGCAAAATATTATGAAATGTGCCAGTTAAATAAAAAGTCGCATTAAAAAAGGTTTGGATTTTTATAAGTGTTGCCTCCCTCAGAAGAACCTTTCGAAATGCTCTCTGTTGATATCGTAGTTAGGCTGAATTATTACAATTCCACTAAACAATATTTGTATGTTTTCATTGATCATGCGACAAGATCCGTATGTTCATTCCCATCTAAATTTGCTTCAAGTGAAGCATATACTAATTGTTTAAAACTGATTTTCAACATTCAGGTAGATTCCAAAAATCTTATTAAGAGATAAGAATGCTGCGTTCACATCATCAAGATTTTAACAAATTCTTACGCAATGATAGTGTCAAACAAAGATTAATTTCCACGAATCATCCACAAACCAATAGAAAGGTTGAAAGAGTGAACCAATCTATCATTACCGGTTTAAAATGCAAAAATAAATGGAACTTTTGAGAAAATTTCCTGGACAAAGCCTTTAGAGAAGGTTACTCAAGAAAAAACGACAGCTCTCATATTCGGTTACCTCCTATTCATCTTCTTATTTAATGTACGATAAACTACCATATACATCTCCAATCGATAATCAAACTTATCCACCTGTTCATGAAGCAAGAAAAATTGCATTTAAACTTACTCAGGAGCATAATGAAAAGAATAAAGTTTATTATATATGACTCACATTATCAGGCTTCAAAATTTAAGCAAGGAAATAGGGTATTGGAATTCTTCAAACATTACTATAATGTAAGAAAACTTGATCCTTCATATTCTGGATTTTACACAATTTTAAAACAATTATCCGATGTGACCTTTACACGCAACTGGATGGCGCTTTCTTGTGTCGAAAGAGTGTTTTTTTTTTTTTTTTTTCGTATCCGGAACCCGCCGCGCCTGTTAAATGTAATATCTATTTTAAACATATATTGGCACGCGCCTGTTAAATGTAAAGTCTATGGTAAACATCTATTTTAAGTAGAGCTGTCATGTGTCGGCAACTTGTTATAATTAGCTTAGTTTCTTGATTGTTGTTGGCATCCTTTATTTAATTGTTTTGCAAAAGTTGTTCAAATGTAACTTTTGACTAGTGATGATCATGTACTATGGTGTACCTATTTGAATGCACATCGTTGCCTAAAGAAATAAATTTCGTTTTGTTAAAATGAAGACAGTCCACTCTTACTTATTTATTTTACAATTTATTTAATATGAGCTATCCTGAGCGACAAGTGGTCAAGTCGAGTATGGAGACAAGCAGTTCCAGTATTGGTTCCATGCGGTAATTGTAACTTTCAATTTCGGTAATATTGAAATAGTATTTTTACTTTAGTTTTGAGAATATACTTTAGTTTTTTAATAATTTTGGTTTATAAATGCTCAGATTCTCTTCGTAATTATAATTATATCAGTCTTAAAAAAGTTAAAAAAGATTGAATTAATAGAGGTTGCTGAAGAACTTGATATAATTATTCCTAAGAGTGTTAAAGTCATCCAGTTAAGAACATTAATTGAGCGAAGTGATGTTTATAAAACTAATTATGAAGTTGCTGTTGAGTCAGTTACTCAGAAAATAGACAACGAAAAACAGGAAGCGCAGGAGAGAGTAGGCAGAGAAACAAAATTAGAATTAAAAAAATTAAACTAGTTCAGTAAGAAAAACATTTAGAACTCGCTAATTTTTAGAAAGTAACATCGCGAAAGATTGAACCAGCAACATATTGCGATTCTGAGTTATCAAATTGCAATTTAGAAAATTTAATAAAAAGTATTAAAACATTATACATTCCAGTTCCTTCACTCGCAGAGTCGTATAATCTTTTTTTTCCCCTCATTATTTGAAAGAACTTTCAAAACAAAAAATATTCCAGATGAATTTAAATCAGAAGTTTTATTAAATATCTTAGGCAAAAAGGCTACGAATTTAATGGTATATTTAAGTAAGGAAGACCTAAGTAATTGTGACAAACCGAAAGAAATTGTGTTAAAGGAATTTCAATCCACTCCACAAGTGGTAATAAATAACTTTCGTAAAACGCAAAAACTTCCAAATGAAAGCTACGTTCAGTTTGTGTCGAGATTAAGCTCAGCATTTGAGTATTATTGCCAATTAAGAAAAGTAAGCGATTTCAAGGGAGTGTGTGAATTAATAGTTTTCGACAAAACGTTTAACTCATTAGATCGTGAACTTCAAATACACATAAGTATAAAGCAGGGCGAATCCTGGTTTGTACCACGTGAGTTATCGAGATGCTACGATATTTATTTAACATCAAAAAATAAGTGTAAAACCGAAACTAGTGTGGTTTCACATCCGCAGTTTAGAAACAATTCACCAAAATATCGAAATGAATACAGTCTACAAAAGATTTCTAAATCGTTTATGTTAAGAGTTAAAACTTCGAAATGTGTTATTCGCAAATTGTACGGGAGCCATTATCTTAATTTTTGTCCCATTTTTTAAAAAAAGCATGTTAATGAAAGAATTTGCGATCGTGAAAATAATCAATTATATTTTAATTGCCTCAATCACCATATCAAGATGTATAACTGTTATTCTTAGTCAAATTGTTCCATTTGTAAAAAGACATCACAGATGTTTACACATTGAGAAAAAATTTAATGAAGGTTTAATGCACGAGGAGAAAAAAACAGAATGCAAGGTCAGGCAATCGTTCGTTAGCGGAGAATAGAGAATCGCTCTCTTTTACATCTACAAGTGTTTTTACTAATAAACCTCAATTGGTTTTGCTAAGTACAGCAAAATTAATGTTGCGGATAACTTCGGAATGTTTCATGAAATGCGTGCCTTGCTAGATAACGGAAGTCAGTCATGTTTCATCTCAAAACACTGCGCTGACAAACTAAATTTAAAGAAAGAAAAAATAAGTTTAGAAGTTTCAGGTTTGAATAAGTCCTTGTCTATTATAAACTCGGTTGTAAAAACAAGAATTGCGACTCTATGCGGAACTTTCGAAAAAGGGGTAGAGCTTTTGATAGCCTCGAATATAACAGATTACACACCTGCTAAACAATTTAACATTAATACGTTTTAGTTAGATAATTTAAAATTAGCAGACGTCACTTTCAATAAACCAGGTGTTATGGATATTTTGTTGGGTGCACAAATATTTTACGAACTTTTAAAATTTGGTCAGGTAAGGTCCCCTGGTACAGATATAATTTTGCAAAATACAGTGTTTGGGTTCATTGCTACTGGGAGTATTTCAATAGAAAACGAAACTTCTGTTCATTGTGGGTTAATTACGGAAAATTTAGATGCAACTTAGAGGAGTTTTGGGGAAATTGAAAATGTCAAGGTAGAAATAATGAGAGCCTTATTTGTGAAGATCATTTCATGATAACGCATTTCAGGAATGACGATGGACGCTATGTCGTTAAAATACCTTTGTAAGAAGAACCGCCGTGTTTAGGTGAGTCGAAGGGCATCGCAGTTAAAAGACTGAATTCTCTTTTGCAACGTTTGAGAAGAGGAATTGAGTGTTTCATATTATACAGGGAATTCTTAACCGAGTATGAGATTCTAGGATAGGGATGGCGAACCAATGGCACGCGACACAATATTCTGGGCACGTCACCGATCATAAAGTTCACTATGAAGCATATTACGAACGAACGCTTGTGATCCTTCGCTACAGAATATTTCACTATTTCAATTCTATCTACGAAACAAATCCAAAATTTCAAAATGACGAGATGAATATCTTTTTCACATTTTAATAAATCATACACACACATAATATCAGAATTTACATTCTCTTTCAAAACTTTCGTTAGAAGCATCATTCTATTACAAAATTTCGACTACACTCCCAACAGAAATAAAATAAAAAAAGTTTTTTTTCCCTCCCCGTCTGGTGCCGGAATCCTGGCGTCCTCATACATCAAGTTTCATAATACGGAGTATTCATGCGCAGGTCGGCGGGCAGGAAGCACACTCGTAATGACACATAGTTTGTTTACGCATAGCATAATAGTCAATTTCGTTGACGCAACTGTATTTTAAAGTTTATTTGTGTTATATTTACGATTTTTAACTGATATTTAATATGGCTAGTTCAGCAAAAAAAAAGGGGGGGGGGGCAAGATAGTAAGTGTATCAGAGAATTTCCAACTTGGTGGACTAAGAAATATGGCATGATTAGTAAAGGCAACAAAGCGGTAGGTGTTATATGTTCTGGAACAGTAGTATGTAGAAAACTGTCTGTGAAACGGCATATTGAAACAGATCACAAACTCGTTGGTCAAAAAAGCGAACTAGAGCAAAAAGAATTAATTGCAAGTGCAATGAAAGACAGAAATAAACACTCGACGTCTATGATTAAACATGTTGGCAAAAATGGTCATAAGAGAGAGACAAGTTACTCAGCTGCAAATGTCATTGCTCGGCTTTTTAAGAGGAAGAGTTTTTGAAGGAAGCCTGGTTAGCATGTGCGCCCTCACTTTTTGATGATTTCTATAATAAAGATAAAATAATTCAGCGCAGATACTCCTCTATTTAGAAACACAATAAAAGAAAGAATCTTAAAACTGGCCGGAAAAGTAGCAGATCAACAAAAAATTGACATTAACTCCGCTCCTTTTATATTGATATGTCTTGACGAAAACACTGATGTCACTAAATGTGCACGTTTAGCTGTTTTTGCTCGATATTGAGTAGGAAACATCACTAAGGAAGAATTGATTGCGATAACATCGTTGTTAATTACTACAAAGAGCACAGATATTTGTACAGCTGTTAAAAATTAGCTTGCTGAAAAAAGAAATTGATTTGGAAAAAATTGTTTTAGTAACAACTGATGGTGCTCCAAGTATAGTGGGCAAAAAAAAAAAATGGTTTCATAAGTTTATTTCAAACAGACGTACGACATTCCATTCTTGAATTCACCTGCATCATTCACCAATAAGCCTTTTGTGCTAATTAAGAGTGGTTTAACATCTCTTGATAATGTAATGGCGGTAGTCACAAAAATTGTCATTCTCATTTTGTCACAGACTTTAAATAAACGAAAGTTTGATGCTTTGTTAAAGGAAGTCACCTCGGTGTATAATAGCTTACTGATGTATAATAATGTTCGCTGGTTGAGCCGCGGGAATGTACTTCAAAGATTTGTTGATTGCTTGGTAGAAATCAGACTGTTTCTGCAAAATGAGGGGGAAATTGAACAATACCCCCAGTTGTTGGATGTTATGCGGTTTTCAAAATTGATGTTTTTTACAGACATATGCCAACATTTCAATGAATTGAACGTGAAGCTTCAAGGCACAAATAAAACAATTATCGTCCTGATAGATCTCATTAGCGCTTTTTACTCTAAACAGCATGTTTTCAGGAACGATATTATTACAAGAAACTACAAGTATTTTCCAAACTTGAAAAAAATATCAAAGATTTAGATATACATGTGGAACCAGGCGAAGAAACAGTCACTGAAGAATTTATTTCTGTAACTGATTCTTCAATCAATTAATTTTCAGCGAGATTTTCTTGGTTCAAAGAATTATCGGAAATATACAAGTTTATTATGTACCCTGATGGGACTTCATTTGATAAACTGATCTTGTCCCAATTCGATCGGTTGGAAATTGAAGAATTTGAAATGCAGCTGATTGATTTCCAGTCTATTTTAATATGAATTTAAAAATTTATTGAAACAAGAAAAGAGTTGGAATTAATTGAAACAGAAAGATTGACAAACAATATAAACAAAAATGCCAATAACAAAATTTTGGAAATATAGAATTCGTTACCAGACACATTTAACTGTTTGAAGAAGCTGGCTCGTGCTATTTTAACCATATTTTCATCTACCTATTCTAGCTAGTCATTATTTTCAGAAATAAATAACATTAAATGCTTGCTTAGAAACCGTTTGACAGATGACTCCAGTTCAGCATACATTCTGCTAAAAATAACATCTTACAACCCTAACATAAGTTATTTGTCATCTAATCTGCAACAACAGAAGTCACACTAATGTTACTGTAATTTGAATTACGCATATAACTGAAACATTGCAAAATGTATTTTTTTTTTTGTAGTAAATAAAGAGTTTTGAGTTAATAGTATTTAGTTGATAGTATTACTTGAACTGAGACACTTGAATATAGAATGTCATGTCTTATGTCCTAATGCACAGCAAATAGACTTTATAGGCTTCGGAGATGCTCCTAACAGGTGAAATCAAAGTGTCACTCCTTTGCAGTAAATCACGAGTGGCACCCATAAAGGAGATGACCATCCCAAGACTGGAATTGTGTGCGGCAGAATTACTTTCAAACCTTTTACTCAAAGTTCGAACAGCTTTGGACTTGCAAGTTCATGGAGTATATTTATACTCGGACTCAACTGTAGTTCTTACATGGATTGCTTCGCCATCTCTAACTCTTAAACTTTTCATGGCAAATCGTGTAAAAAGAATACAAGAAAGAATTCAGATTGGATCATGTGAATACAAATGATAATCCAGCTGACTTAATATCACGAGGTGTTAGTCCTGAAAAAATTCGACATCTAAAATTGTGGCATGGGTCTGATTTTTTGTCAAATATTTAGTGTTCCAAAACTGAAAGTGGACATTTTACCTTAAGTGAAACTGAACAATTTCAACAAGAATTGAAAGAGAACTGTAAATTTCAGATCAATAAACTCGGTTTTCCTTGTGAAATCTCTAGTTTTGATTAAATTTTTGATATTACTAATTCTTATTTAAAATTAATTAGAATTGCAAGCTTTGTTTTCAGATTCATTTCAAATGTAAAGGGTTGCACCATAGAAAAAAGACAATTAACAACTGCAGAGTTAAAAAGAGGTAAACTGTTTCTTATAAAATATGTACAAATGCAAGCATTTTCTAGGGAGAAAAAAAAGCTTTTACAGAAAATAAGAGAATTAAGGAATTCAATGTAAGTTGCTTATCCCCTTTTATTGATGATGAAGGCATTATATGAGCTGGTGATCGATCGCATAACACTTATTTACCAAATGATATGAAACATCCTATTTTGTTTCCTAAAAGCAATAAGTTTACTGAAATACATTCATTTGAAATATACATTCATTTAATGAATGTATCTTTCAAAAAACTGTAATAAATTATAATTACAAAATTTCTAAAACTGTTCATAACTGTGTAACATGCTTTAAAGCTAAACCTAGCGAAATTAATCAAATTATGGTACCTTTACCTAAAGAGAGAGTACCGATCAATCCTCCCTTTTTTACAACGTTTTTCTAAATTTCACTTGGTGTGTGTGTGTGAGTGTGTGTGTCATCAAATTTTCGATCGTTAATTTAACCAACTTCCCATCAAGCTAGAGCTTTGAAATTTTGGGAATCGTTCGTACTGGCCTAACAATGCAATATTTAGACGTTTGCGAGAAGTTTTAACTAATATTTCAATAATTTTAATAAGTCAAAATATTCTTCCCTCTCGGCGCTTTTAGGATTGAGGGAAAAATTTCTTTCCATCTCTGGGAACGCCGGGCACTCCCCACACCACATGAGGCCTCGTAAAACTATTGTACTCACAAAGGGGAGATACTATCTCCCCTTTACTATCTCCGAGATAGTAAGGGTTGCTGACTTTTAGACAGTAATCATTCGCAAGAAAGAAAGTTTCCAATATTTGGCACCATGTCTTATCACAATAATTTTTTCTGAATTCTGGTTCCCAATTTTTTTTAATAGAATGACTTACAAATTTTCAAATGCATGTTTTGATTTTATGAGTATTATGAATTTTTTAATACGCTCACAAATATCTCTTTTTTAGTAAATTTTAAAGTTAAAAATAACCAACAGTTTTAACTAATATTTCAATAATTTTCTTTAATAAACTTTGCCACCATATAAAAACGTTGTTTTTAAAAACGTTGGTTTTTATATCGAATTTTAATAGAATGACTTACAAACTTTCAAATGCATGTTTTGATTTTATATTATGAATTTCTAAATACGCTCACAAATGTCTCTTTTTAAGTAAATTTTAAAGATAAAAATAACTAACAGTTTTAACTAATATTTCAATAATTTTCTCTAATAAATTTTGCCACGATATAAAAACGTTGTTTTTAAAAACGTTGGTTTTTATATCGAATTATTTTATATATACATTTGTTTATGTATACATTCATTTGTATATACTTCGTTCAAATATACATTCATTTGAAAAATTATGTTGGGCCCCAAACTTTCTTATGTGCTATTCGTCAAGAATACTGGCCTTTGGGTGGGCGCGATATTGCTCGTAAAACTGCTCATAACTGTGTAACATGCTTTAAAGCTAAAACTAGGGAGATTAATCAAATTATGGTACATTTACCTAGAGAGAGAGTACCGATCAATCCTCCCTTTTTTAAAACTGTCCTAGATTGTTGTAAACCTCTTAATAAAATATAAAAATCAGAGAAAAGATGTATATCATAAGAAATATGTTTTCATATTTGTTTGTTATGTTGTATTACATATACTGGCATACGCCTGTTAAATGTAAAGTCTATAATAAACATCTATTTTTAAGTAGAGCTGTCATGTGTCGGCAACTTGTTATAATTACCTTAGTTTCTTGACTGTTGTTGGCATCCTTGGTTGAATTGTTTGTAAAAGTTGTTCGAATGTAATTTTTGTCTAGTGAGGTGAGCGTAAGATGATCATGTACTATGGTGTACCTATGCACATCGTTGTCTAAAGAAATAAATTTCGTTTTATTTTATGAAAATGAAGACAGCCCACTCTTACTTATTTATTTTACAATTTATTTAACCTGAGCTATCCTTCGCAATATAACCTATGAAATCGATACCCCGAATCAAATAACTAACAAGGATTATGATATTATACATGCATCACGATTTAGATTTTTTTCATCCAGCGCATGAGTTTTAAGTAAATGAATGTCCATCAATAAGTTTTCTCCACTATGTTTTTTTCTCTCTCAACAACAAGAGGGACAACCTAAATTTGTCACGATTTATCTATATTTTTACTTTCGAATTTATTTCATAAATTATTCCATCATTATATTTGATTAAGTATCTGCTTTTGGAAAAATGTGAAATATAGTATTTTAATATTTTACTATAACTTGTATTATTAATAATTATATTATGTTGAGTGAATATATGAAGTGTTTCTCATTTGTTTTGTATTTTACTACATTTCTTCTTAGAGTATGACCTATCTATTATGGATTTTTTATTACATAACTTATTTTGAATATATGAATCATTACATTTTGAATTTTACTATGTATCTTATTTTATGAGTTTGAATATTGTAAGTTCATTATTTCCTAATATCAGTTTGGAAAATTGTTATAATTTTGATGTGAATGATTATGTTCTAATAATTAATATCACAAGGTATCAATTTGTATATTACCTTAAATGCTGGAAATTATTATGTTTTTATGTGAATAAGTTTGCTCTATTACTAAACAGTAAAAGAGTTTTTCTACGTATGTTATTTCAAATGTTACAATATCAAGTTGAAACTAATATTTTGAGTAATTGGACAATGGAGTATATTTCAGCTGAGATCAATCTATACAGTAAATTTGAATGTAAAGTATTACTATAAAAGCAAACATTCTTCAATGTGAATGCTAATATATAGCATTATTATAAAGATAACAATTCTATAGTATTGAAATTGAATACATACTATTATTATGAGCTGAAGTTAAATTCAATGTTAAATTGGTAACTTATTTCCTTTACTTAGCTTTGTATTATGTTGAGCGCTTGGTGAAAATAGGAATTCTATGTATTTTTATTACTTTTGTTTTATCTTATACTTATTTTTTATCATGTTTGTTGTAATTCAAGAGTTTTGCAAAAGCCCAGTTCACTGAAATTCATTTCACTTTTCTTTGAGTGGAAGTAGTTGGAAACGACATTTTTTAAGACTCTAGTCTAATCAGAAGGGCTATGAAAACAGCCTTTTCACCACCAAATGCCATGATCAAGAGTCTTGGAATGTGGATAATGTAACATTATTGGCTAGCGCCATACGTTGAGTTAGGAGCTATTGTTAACGAAAGGCAATTTACTTCCCTACATAATTTCTTGTTAGAAATATGCATTGTACGTACCATTTCATGTGTTAACCTAGAGAAATCCTAAAAATCATATTTTAACTTCAATGAATCTTTTACTCACTAGTATTGAGCATCTTTAGTATAAGAACTATTTGAATACTCGATCATGATAGAATTTTGCCGTTATATATATATGTATACACTCACTGCCATAAAAATTTGCTCACCAAAACGAAATTTTACATACATAAGTACAACGTTGATGTTAGTAAGTGATTATAAAATCAAAGCAAAATGATTATTTACTGTGGGAAAGATGATAAATGAATGGAGGTTTTCGTACCCTGTTGGGCCACCTCTAGCACGAAGGCATGATGTGGTACGGTCAAGCATTGAGACATACAAGTCCCGTATGATGTGACATCTCGTTCCACAATTGCTGTAAATGCGCCTTTAATTTGAATGAACTCATACGCTGTCCAGCTCAGAACGGCCTAGTTGGCGAGCTACTTGCCGAGCAGATCACCCGGTAAAAATCATCTAAATGATTCTTCTCCTCTAGAACTCTGACAGCTGCTTATATTGTCTCCGATGACGGCGTAATTGATATCTTTAGTTAAAATCCGCCTTTCTGAAGCATATTAAAAGCACGCAAATAAACTCTTACATATTTTATAATCTAAAGAGAATGAAGTTCAATGCCATCTGGTCACATTACGTAATGCGCGATCACGTTGTATTTCTAATCATTTACATATTTGCCTGACACTTACCTTCTTGCCAAGTTTCGTAACAATTCCACTCCTGCTTCTTGGTGCGCAAATTTTTATGGCAATTAGTGTGTGTGTATATATACTATAAGGGGGAAGACAACGCTGTAACAGGTCAATTGAAAAGTCCCCGGCCTGACACATAGATGGCGCTCCTAGAATTAAATCCATATGTTTTTTAATTAGCTATAACCCTCAAAAGATGCGTGTATAAATTTGACAGCTGTCGGATCATTAATTTGTGAATTATAGCATTTTGAGTGAAGCAACTTTTGTTATTGTGAAAAAAATGGATAAAAAGGATTTTCGCGTGTTGATAAAATATTGCTTTTTGAAGGGAAAAAATGCAGTTGAAGCAAAAACTTGGCTTGATGCCGAGTTTCCGGACACTGCTCCAGGAAAATCAACCATCAAGGATTGGTATGCTAAATTTAGACGTGGTGAAATGAGCACCGAAGACGGTGAACGCAGTGGACGCCCAAAAGAGGTTGTTACCGACGAAAACATTAAAAAAATCCACAAAATGATTTTGAATGACCGTAAATTGAAATTGAATGAAATAGCAGACACTCTAAAGATATCAACTGAACGTGTACAGCATATCATTCACGAATGTTTGGGTATGAGAAAGCTCTGTGCAAAGTGGGTGCCGCGCGAGCTCACTTTTGACCAAAAACAACGACGAGTTGATGATTCGGAGCAGTGTTTGAAGATGATCAAGCGTAATAAACCCGAGTTTTTGCGTCGATATGTGACAATGGATGAAACACGGCTCCATCATTTCACTCCGAAGTCCAATCGACAGTCATCCGAGTAGACTGCACACGATGAATCCGCTCCAAAGCGTGGGAAAACGCAACAGTCGGTTGGCAAGGTTTTGGCGTCTGTATTTTGGAATGCGCATGGAATAATTTTCATTGACTACCTTGAAAAAGGAAGGACCATCAACAGTGACTATTACATAGCGTTATTGAACCGTTTGAAGGACGAAATCGCCGAAAAACGGCCGCATTTGAAGAAAAAGAAAGTGCTGCTTCACCAAGACAATGCACCGTGTCACAAGTCAGTGAAAACGATGGCAAAAATCCATGAATTGGGCTTCGAATTGCTTCCTGATCCACCGTAATCTGGCCCCCAGCTACTATTTCCTGTTCTCGGATCTCAAAAGAATGCTCGCTGGAAAGAAATTTTCGTTGAATGAAGAGGTGATCGCCGAAACTGAGGCCTATTTTGAAGCAAAAGACAAATCGTACTACAAAAATGGTATCGAAAAGTTGGAGGGTCACTATAATCAGTGTATCACCCTTGAAGGGAATTATGTTGAATAAAAAAAACTAATTTTGCCAAAAAAATGTGTTTTACTATGGTAGGCCTGGGACTTTTCAATTGACCTGTTACATCACCAAGTGATGTGATTCCACTACCAATGGTCAGATGCTGCCGAACCGCTAGAGAAGAGATATCCGACAAACGGAGACAATAGTTACATTGGAAATCACACCGAAGCACTGTCGCTGTAGCGGTGGTAGACCTCAAAAATTATCTGTAATCTATTAATTCAGAAACTAAAATAAAAAAAATTAAACATATTTAAATAATTTTAAAATGGTTAAATTGTGTTGGTGTGTTATTGATTTCAATGATAAAAATTGAGGAAAGGTATACACGAATCTATATTTTATGTATTATTTTTTGTAAAAAGGCTTTTCAAATTCTCAGAATAATCATAGAATTTCAATTCGAATGACAATCGTTTTTTTTTTTTTTTTTTTTTTTTTTTGAAATATTAGAAACTGCCTTTGTATTTATATAGATAAATATCAAAGAAACGGAATGCAAAATATGTTAACATTTTTTTCAACTTTCGTTAACTGATATTGTCCGAATCTGTGTGTGTGATCCTATTTCGATGTGGAAATTAGTTCCAAGTAAAAAGCCAACTCAGCTTATGTCCTCCTTAAGAAAACACTACACACATATTACATTTCCTGTCAAATGACATTTATTGAAATATTGTGAACTTAAAACCATCTTAAAGAAAATATAATAAAAAAATTTCAGAGAATAATAAACATATTACAAAAGGCTTAATCAAAATCATCCTTACCAAATTCGACATCTAATGAAATTTAAAAAAAAAAAAAAATTATATATATATATATACAGAGAACAAAATTCAGATAATAAAGTTGTTATTCCATATTAATGTGAAAATGTCGTTGAGAAATGGGAAGCTATTTGTAAAAATTTACAATAATCTGTAATTCTAATCAGGAGAATTAAAGCAAGGAATAAAAAAAAAAAAAAAAAAAGAATAAATTATGGCATAATAATATTTCTTCTAAAAAAGCAAAAAATGATATGATGAGATGTTTAAATCAACTTTTCATTAAAATCAACTTTTCATTAAAATCAACTTTTTAAATGAAACCAGTTTTTGTTTCTCATTATATTTGCATGTATGAATAGATCAAAAATAAATCTTTGTTTTCTGATATTATTATCTGATAAAAGTAAATTATCATTGCTGTCAATTATAACAATAAATAAAAAAAAAAAATAAAAAAAAAGTTAAATAAGAGTCTTCACCTCCTTCCCGAAAAAAAATAAGGAGTTCGGAGTTCTCATCCGTTACGACCCTCTCGACTTACCTCTTTTGACAGGTGATTTCTCATCCATCCGTCCGTGAGCCCGTGATACCCTGAGAACAACTAAATGGAATCAACTGTTTAGAAAAAGTATAGGTTGAAGATAAATAGAGAGCGGTTAGGCAAAACAGTAGTAAAGAACGTATTTCTATTATACCAGAGGTTCCCAAACTTTTTTTTCTCGTGGACCACTTTCAAAGTTTTACTATTTTCGGTAGACCCCCTGCTGCTACATTTCTACTGTATTTCCAAAACTCCTAAAAAATATCACCCTAAATTGGGGGTGTTAAGAAGAAAAAAAAAGTAGCACATTTTCTTGTGTCCTATTTATTAATATAATACTTGTGGTTATATGTGAGTAAATAAATATTTTTAAACAGAAAAGTACCTAGGTACCTAAAGTTTAATCTTCCCTTGCTTTTTGTTCTTTTATAGAAGTTTTGAATAATCTCTAGTATTTAATATTTACTACATAACTTCCAAATACGCTCAAATAGTAAAACAAATATAATATGATTGATAAATTATAATATACAATAAAAATATGTATAACAAATAGGCAGATACTTACTTTTTCCGACACTGCAAACACTGACATCGATTCACTCACAGTCACACTTTTATGTTCAAAATCCCGGAAACAAATGAGAAACGTTTTGTTCTTGGCATTCGTATTTATACTAATGTAGATTGCAAGCACAGCGCAAGTCGCATTTCATTCCTTTTCAGGTCTAAACAAGCATCCCGGACGAACGGGCGCCACTTTGCAAGTCTCGACATGTGGTGTACACTTGTACTATTATCTATTGTTCTATTCTTTTCTGTGTTTGAACAGAGTCTCGAATATTTTTGAGTACCTACCTAATGAATGATGCTACCTCCCTACGTTGATATGTTAGATAAATCCTAGCCAAAATTTTTGTTCTTTATTATGAAAACCAGAAAATTTTTTCGTGGACCCCCACTTACAACTTGTGAGCCCCTGTTTTCTTTTCACGCCTACTTGGACCCACTTCTGGTCTCCTATGGACCCCTGGAGATCCACTTGGACCACTTTGGCAACCTATATATTATACAATCTACAAAAAAAGGGGAATTTGAAACTATCGTGAGGTTAACTTGCCCTAACAATAAATTAATGTTTAATATTTTGTGAAAAAAGTATTAGAGATTAAAATTTGGTTTTTCTGAATAATGCTGAATTAAAAAAATGAATATTTATGTAACACTTTCATATGGATAATAATTGAAAAAGTATCAAAAAATTAATACTTATGTGTATAAATTAATAAATTAAACATTTATATCATTTTCAGTATCACATTTTCTATATTTTTATAATAATAATTCAAAGACATCAGATGAATAATTCAAGATAAAAGATAGCCTACAAGGTATTAATTATAAAATACTAGTTTCTACATTTTGCATTATGTGCGTTGTAAGCAGGGACGTCTTAAGGCATGGGCCAACTGGGCCCTGGCCCAGGGCCTCGCCTTTGAGGGGGCCTCGCCTTGTTCTCTACTCGGACGCCTCAATAAGATCATGATCAAAATAATTTTAATCGTCAAATGTTATTCCCGGACATTACTGGTTGCAGACAGTTACTTCTATATTAAATATATCTATTTACAACGCTTGCTGAGAATCAGGGAAAATATTAATTTTATTTCTAATATCCAAATTATATCCAAATTAGAGAGAGATATCCAAATTATATTGATAAAAGTGCTGCTGTGGAATGGACAGTCACAGACACTCCTTCCAACGACCTTTTATTTATTTGCACTCATGAGTTAAGGATCATTCATGAATGGCAAGAGATACACTTAAAGATCATTCATGAATGGACAAGAGATACACTTAAACCCCCAGCACAAGTGACACAAACACATTCCCTATTTTATGACAGGCGGCAGGGCTCAAAAAAAAGAGGGTTGAAATGACCCTGAAGAAAATCACACTTTTTCGAAGAAACAAGTAGCCTACGGTTTGGTCTGAATCAGCCTGAGGTGTAGAATTGCTGAAACGGTGGCTTGAATCATCAATTCTTTCCTTTAAATTTAATTTCTTTGCAACAGCAAAAGGTAATTATGTTTTCATTTTTGAATTATATTTCTTTGAGATTTAAGATAATATACAAATTTTTATATGACATTAAGAAAAGTAAAATAATATGTAATTGTATTTGCTTTTTTTTACAGAGAGAGTTATAAATATAATATCCAGTCTTGAAAAATTCTGCTCTTTTTTTTGTAAATTTTCTCTCTCTCCCATGTGAACAACATGAAATAATCTCTTAATGGTTTATAAAAACATATATAAGTATTTCAATGGACTCTTTAGAATATTTTTATATTGTTTAATATGCATATAAGTGCGCTTTCCTCCGTTTTGAATGCATTATGATCTTCCGAAGAATTTTCGATGTGTATTGTAATTCAGAGAAATATTTTTTTAATTTCTTCTAAATATGGAAAGTGTTATTTTACTCGTTTAAAAATTCAAATTACTGTCCTTTTCTGTCATTATTGAATCCTAAATAAAAAAAAAAAGACATCTATAAAACGAATATATTACATTACTACAAATTGTGGTAATGTAATATAAATGTAGAAAAACAATCATATAACAGGAATCCTAGAGTACGATTTGATTATTAGATAAATAAATGCCTGTACAATAATTACTTGTTTTAAGATTATACATCAAAAATGGAGAAATTCTCGTCCAACACAATACAAAATAAGATATTTTTAGTGCATTAGACTCCTCCCTAGAAATTTTCTATCTGCGTGTGTATATTTAATCGGATTTTCCTGCAGAAAATTGAAATTTATTATATATACTTTAATTTTAACTCTTATACTTTAAAACTTATAATGTATTTATACTTTATCATTTATTAATACTTTATTACTTACTGATACTTTATCACATATTAGTATAAAATGCTTTTAATGAAAATCACTTACATGAATACAGTTCTCCTAATTAATAATTTATGTAATAATGTTCTTTAATTTTTGGAATCTATGATTTCCTTTTTATTATAATTCTTTGTTTCATTTGATAAACATAATAACAAGGTTATATATATTTCGTATAGTTACAAAAATATATTTTTTTGAGAATTTTTAAGATATTCCAAATATTATGTAAGACAATACAATATAGAAACCTATAATCATTTTACAGATTTTTATCAGCATGCCATTTCCATTAAAATGGAAATGGCATGCTGTATTTATTATTATATATTTTCTTAGATATTCAGTATTCAATATTTTCTTAGATATGATTCTACATTCGCAGTTTAAAAAAAAAATATTTAAGGAAATCTAATAATTAACTGTATGCGATAAAACTAATATTGATTTATATTAGTATATAGTACATATCTATAACTGCATTATAATGATGATTTGAAATATGTTTTGTACATTAATAATAATGAAATAATCATAAAATGAAAATAGGAAAATTGAATACAAGAAGCAATCACTTAATTGAAGCTTTGTTCTTTCTATTCACGAAAAAGTTAAAATAAATTATTTTAAAAAAATAAATCTTATCACTTTTAGAATTATTACGAAAATGAGAGTTACAAATTGCTTTCATTTTTTTATACATCTTGATTTACAAACTAATAAGCGATGTTTTTCCTTGAACGGAACAAAAAAAAAAAAAAAGCGAAATGCTACACATTGTTATGTGCATATTACTTGAGATATGTCATGATGATTTTAAAAACAGTGTATTTATTTATTTATTCTTAGTAGCAAAATAATAATTTTTTTTCGTATAACTTGTGCCCGAATATGTGTGTCATTTTAAAAAAATTTCTTAGTTATTTTTAGGATATTAATAAAAGGGGAGCAATCATTTTCTAAATTATTCATAATTTTTCTGTTTATCATCTTGTACCTGTTTGAAAGTTGATTCTGAACTATAACAAGTCTTTTAATTTAAATTTTATTTATCATTTATTTTTTAATAACTGATCATTTTATTTTAAAATATCACTCATGAGGAAAAGGGGTACTCCAGTTAGTATAGAGATAAAACCTTTAAGGCTCCCGTCGACACGACACCAAGAAATCCCGTGCGTAATGATAATCCTATAGAATTTAGTGCGGTTATATTTAGATCTGGAGTATTGCTTTTAATTGCATGGAATAAAATGCATTTGAAATAGCAAAAAATAATATAAATGTTTCTTTAGATTTTGATTTTTTAAAAAATTTTTGCAAGTATTTTTAAATATTTATTAAAGACCTCTGAACATTCACATCCCGAGCACTAAAACGATCGTAAAAAAGTTTTCAATCATTGGATTAAAAAAAAAAATCAAGGAACCTATGCTGTTTCAAATGCATATACTTTGAAAATTTTAAATTCTTTTACTTACAAGTAATTAGAAAATCAGCATTGCACATTTGAGAAAAGAGGAAAAGGGAAACATGCAACTCCTTCTTTATGCGTAAGGATACAGGACCCCCCCCCCCTTGTCTCATTGATGAAATGTGATTTATGACTCGTTCCGTGGATTTCGTACCAGAAATGTAGTTTTCTCAGAATTCGTAACGTGTTTGAGACTCTACAATCACGTCGTTCTTTAGCATGCTGGAAACTGCATTTGAAAATTACTACAAATACGTTTTCTGAAATAAGCTATCTTCTGATTTTTATTCTATCATGCTAAAATTATTTATTAGTTTTCTTTATTTTGTATTATTTCTTGATTTGTTTTAACTGCCTCTTCATAATTATATAACTGAGGGGGAAAATTGTTATTTAAACCTGTTTGTGCGTCTAGGGGGGGGGGAGGCTTTTTGTGCATTTAACTTATTGAGTACATTTTTTTTAATGTACCAAAATAAAAATCCTTATTTTTATCAACTTTCAATTAATTGTATATACTTATGAAATATAATTTATAAAATTATTAATAATATTTACACGAAAAGGTTTCGAGAATATAGAACAACATGTATTTTTTTGATGCGTTTCTGTTTTCTCTCTTACTTGTAAGTTTCATAATTTAACAAAGTTAACTTTAATAAATATAAGTTTCAAAACTTAATAAAGACTGGCATTTTGAAAATAAAGTTACAATAGAAAAATTATTTAAATTTCTCAGATATAAATGAATTTATCTAATGTTTTGTACAAAATACAAATAATTTCTAAAGGAATTAATCTTTTCTAAGTAATAATTTCACTAAAAAATATATTGAATTAAAATGTATTGTTTTTTTAACTTCTAATTAAAATAACATTCTAGCGTTAAAGATATTTTTCTTACAATTCAACTTTAAAAGTGACACCTTTATTGTTAAACTTTATAACTCATTTGTTTCTTCTTGCAAAGTCTGAAGACAAAAAATTTTCGGGCAGAGTCCTTGAAGAGAAATAAATAAAAGGCGTTTATTATATCCTTAAATGATTCTCAAAAATGGGATTTACTGTTATAATTAATACAAAACCCATTATATTTTTCTTACAAATGTTGTTTAACATTTCATGCTTAAGATTTCTTTACTTTTTTAATTTTGTAGATATGAAACCCTAGATATATTTCAATGTTTGGAAATTTTATATTTAGCAATATTACATTTTATGCTCCCAAATTTCATTTTTTTGGAAAATAAGAAAGAATTTGTGTTATTAATTTGTAACCATTAAATTTCTACAAATTGTCATGAAAAAGAGAACTTTTATAAAAAACAGAATGAAATATATTACGTTCCTCAAAATTTCATGCAGAATCTGACAGATAAATTTGATGTGATTGTGCAATTTTTATAAGGATAAGAATAGTATTATTGTCATTTTGCCAGAATTGGTATATTATCTTCATGCATCATAATAATATTCCAGATAGCCTAGTAGTTTGGCCATGAGCTCGCCGTTATCGATGTTTCGCTTGAATCTATATTCCATTCTAGATACTCAGAAGAGTATCGCACTTTACTTTCGAAGATTGAACCTCTATATATTTAACTTGTATCAGTTTCTCTGCATCAGAGGTCTTCAAACTGGGTTCTGCGAAATCATTTTGTGTACATGTATTTAATGATTTCATTGAATAATTTATTTATCACTCTTAATTTTTCGCATTTTGAAACTCGTGGTAAAAATTTCATTCTTATTTTCTGATATGATTTCAAATTATCCTTTAACTGATGCGAATCAACTTTCCCATGGTCGTAAACCTGAAGGAATGATCCCTATTCAGCTTTTCGCCTCTGGTAGAAATCCCTTTATTCAATACCACTTGAATAACACATGATCCAAAGAAATCCTGCCATATAAATTCAACATAAGGTAAAATTCTCTCTCTTTCGCTCAGGTTAGAAGTCTTCAAACTAGGTTCCGTGGAACCCTAGGGCTCCTTGGAACTTTGACAGGGGTTCCGAAAGGGATCACTATTTGCTTAATCAAATCTCCGAAACATTAGACAGTTTGCTTGTAAAAATAAGTATAAATAAATATTTTATGGATAAAATAAAATCACGTGCGTTCAAATACATTAATCGAGGCGCATTAGGTCACATATTGGCCACCATTCTTTGGCTTAGGTCAGGGGTATTCAACACTTTGGGGAACCCTTTGAGCTTAGCGCGTTTTCTTTGACGCTTTTTAAAGAGTCATAATGCGAACAAACATATATTTCCGAATGGCCGTGAACTCGCCGAAAACATTTCAGTCAGACGTATTCGTTTTAGATGCAGCATTTTTTCGAAAATCTTCTCCTCCCC
>BMAW01046234.1:0-11634 GCA_019974015.1 Nephila pilipes | reverse complement strand
ATATATATATATATATATATATATATATATATATATATATATATTCTTTTGCTAATCAGATTTCAAATGTGGTGTCAAATCGAAATAGATACAATTTTATTTTATAACTAAAAGAAGATTGAAAGATCGAGTTTACGAAAATATAACTTTAATTAAATCATATGATGAAATTAATTAATTATACACATGTATTTTCTTATCTTCTTTCACAATACAAGCTAATTAAAGCTCGTTCTTTTAACACTGTATCAATCTGCTCTTTAGGGGCCGTGGTAGCCTAGTGGTCAAGGTCGTGGACTAGCGGCCGGCGGTTTTCGTTCAGTCGTGGGTTCGATCCTTGGCCGCTAAAGACCCGCCGTGTAGCCGGGGCTTATGCACGTTAAATCTGTTCGGGGCCCAAAGTCCTCCCGTTGGCGTGGATGTTAGGAGAGGGGGGTGCGAGCTCAGGTGTCGTCCTCGTCACTTGACCGTGGTTCAAAATTACGAGGTCCGTCGCCAATAGCCCTCGTGTTGCTTCTAGTGCGACGTTAATAAAAAACTAAACTAAACAATCTGCTTTTTAATGGGTTTTCTTCTACTTACATTGTAATTTTGATTGGATCAAAACTTTAAAAGCTTTTTTTTCCTCATATTTTATGGTGTTCAATTTAGCTAGAATTTTCTATACACGATTGTTTTGGATGACAATACAATAATTTAATTATAATTCATAAAAATTGATTAAAACTAATTATTTAAAGAATTAAATTTTACGTTAAGTTTCTTGCCAAGTCACCAAAGTTTGAAAGAAAACCCATATTTAAGAAATTCGCTTTTTTCGGCGTATTTAAAAATAATACGCCGAAAGTTATATTAATTAATAAATATATGAGAAATATTTTGGACTACTACTTAATGTAAAAATGTTCATTAAAACGCAATTATATTACATATTACTTATAAATTATTTTATTTTATTAAATATATTATTCCCAGATAAATATCTTAATAATTAAGGTACAAACAGTTTAACAAAAAATTACAATATATACTTGTTTTACCTTTTTAAATAGCCACGATAGCTCGGTGATCATGGACACGAGCTCGAGGCTGGCATTGTTTCCATTGAATCATGGTTTCTAGTCTTGGTGCTATTTAAGCCTCATCATCGTGCAGGAGGGCTGATATACGTTAAGTATATCGAGACTCTAAGTCCTCCTGCTGTCATGGGTGGAATTTTTGAGAGGGAGGTGCCAGCTCGGGTCTTGCCCTCGTCATTTCACCGAGAGGTTCAAAATTAGAGGTCTCGTTGCCAATAAACTTGTTGCTTCTAAGTGAGACGTTAATAAATTATTAATCAACGCAAGTAAAAAAAATCATTAAAAACCAGTTTTTAGAGGTGAATTACAGAAATCTCATAATTTAAATCAAATAGCATTAATCATGTTCTTAAGATAGATTTTAATATTAAAACTAAATTTAACTTAAGCTGAACTAAATTAAAAGATTTAGAAAACTGAATTTATTTATAAGAGCTCTACGTTAAGTTTATAAACAACATTAAAAAAAAAAAAGAACTATATTTAAAGGCCCTCAAAATTTTCATTGAGGAGCTGTAGCAAAAGATGTTTTTCTGGAGGAAAAAAACCCACTTCCTCCTCCCTCCAAATTTACGCTTTCATTTAGTTACTTAGAAAGGATTCTATCATTGCTATTTTTCAATGTGATTAATGTGTGATTGTGTGTGTGTAATGATTGTCTTCAATTAATATCCAATACTACTTACCGAAAAAAAAGTAATATATTAACTAACTGAGAGAACAGTTTCTAAACCAGAAAATTAACTTGGAGAATGTCTAAATCTAATTCATACTGATAGTTTTTGTTTCTATAAATGTGGCTTAAAATACTTGTGTTAATTAAGCATAGTTATGAGTGGATGAATTTTACAGATTTAACAATAGTAGGTTTATTGCATACATTAATTAATGGTATCGTTCTAAATTATTTATATCAATTTCGTTTCAAACTATTGTACAATTTATTATGTTGTATTTGTGACGACCTTCCTTTATTGTTTAATTCTAATGCTGTCTTTCTTTCCTACTAATTAAATAGTGAATAAGTACTAGACTCCAACGGAAAATATGTAAGAGCGTGATAAAATACTTTATTTATCACTGGAGAATATATAGATAAGGTTGCTCTCTCTGAAATCCCACTTGAATCGCCAATCCTAGATTATGATTTGAAAATGAAGTCTTGGCTTACTAAATCACTTGTTCAGATTCCAACAGTGCTCACTAGCAGTTGCTTTGTATCTCAGCTCTAAGAATCATTTCGAACCAAAATATTAATTTCAATATCTTAATTCAATTTACTAATAACTATCAGTTTGAAGCTATCCTCTATTTCCCTTCATTCTTCTTTCAATTATATTTCATTTATACATCACTATTTCTAATTCAATTAAATTCAATTCCATATTCATCTAATTTACTTAACCACGTTTCAATTGGTTTGAAAAGAAATTGTAATTTGCTGCAAATCAAATTACTATAGCTCCCAAGGTTAATGTGTAAAGCTTTTCCGCTATTATCTGGCTCTTGTGTCATAGTTCAGTTTGATATATTAAACTTTAAACGACAGGAAACAATCTAATAAGACTCAAAACTAATCAAACGAAATTATTTGTGTATCAATTATTAGAAATGTGTTGGTCTCAGTCTTAAGAAACCGATCTTATTATAATTAAAGATAAGTTATCGTACCGAGGCTTCTCAGTTGAAATCGTATGACAGTCCTTTAGTATCACCACTAGTCAATAGTTGTCACTTACACCGGATAGCAACATTCGTTACCTTCTATGGTCACTTCTAAATTTCCCTTTACTTATATATCATCTTATCTGAATCATTTCAATTTATTTCGACCTGCTTTAATTAACATAATCACGTTTCATTTTGGTTGAGAAGAAATTGTTATTTTATGCAATCAATCTCAATAGAAGTCCCCGAATATAGTGAAGAAAAAATCGCGAATAGTCCAACATCACACATTCATTAAATTTAACACTAGAGTTATTGAGACGGGTCATCTTGACCCAAGACATGAATTTTTGTTCGTTTCACAGTTGCATTTCAAAATTAAGTTTTCTAATTTTTTGACTTTTCCTAAAAATTCAGTTTAATGTCTTAAAACGAATTTAGTTGAATTCTAAGGAATACTTTTTATTTATATATCTGTATACCTGTAACTATCATTGGGGTCATAGCTGACCCGAACAAGATAACTGTCTTTTCTTTTATTTCAAAACGGATTTCAACTCTACATTTTTCAGTTATAAAAGAATTGTATTAGAAGATGTACTGTACCTGCTCTTCACAAAAGGATGAGAATGAGAAGAGGGTGTGTCTGAAAAATTTATTCTAATCCTGGATAAATAAATAACCTTAGTATATCTATTCCGTATTATTAGCCTGTATTCTGGTGCCAGAAATAAAAACTACTTAATGTTCTTTTCACTGTTTATTTTCAACGATAAACTTAACCAAAAAACAATGACACAATTCTACAGCTTAAATCAACATAAATCTGAATTACTCAATACAAATTCCGAGAAACATATCTGCTGCAGGCCTAGAGCTGTATATTGCTATAAAACACCAAAAAAAGGGCTCCTGGAAAGCTAGCATCTATCTGGATGATCTGGAGAATCTAAAAAAAAGATCAAGTTTTATGGCACAAGAGCCAAAGCAGGCTACTCCACTACCATCCTCATAGACCACGGATTCTCAACAGTGTCTACACATCTGGCATGTACCTGTTAGGCAGATGTGGAAGCTTTTGTGATTGGAAGCTATTGTGTCTATGTATTGGAATGTTGTAGAACATGCTTGTCTAAAGTGTGGCCCACGGGCCGCATGCGGCCCAAACGCAAATTATGAAAATATTTAAATTTACACATTCAGTTGAAAAGTCTTTAAAAAGTAATTGTACTAATTTTAAATTTTTTTCTTTAGCCATGGGTGAAAACACTGACGCTTCTGATACGGCACAATAGGCAATTTTTATAAGAGGAATCTTTGAACATTATAATATCACGGAAGAAATGGTTGCTTTAGTATTGTTAAAAGACACAACCAGTGTGTAGATTTATTTGATGAAAAGGTTTTCCTTATCTATGAAAAATTTATCAGCTATCATAACCGGTGGAGCCCCTGCCATGGTTGGTAAAAATGGGGTACTCGTTAAAATGGTTAATAATTAAACCGTCGCTGCCGGCAATACAACCACGATGGCATATCATTGTATTGTACATCAGGGCAATTTATGAGGACAAATTTTAAAAATAGAAAGTGTATTTAGCGTTGTTATAAAATCCATTAACATTATAAGAGCAAAAGGACTTAATCATAGACAATTTGAAGAGTTTCTTAAGGTAATGGGCACTGAATTTGCAGTTGTTATTTATTATGCAGAAGTAAGATGGTTCAGTAAGGGAAAATGCTCAAAAGATTTGACGATTTGAGAACTGGAATAAAAATATTTATGGAAACAAAAGGAAAACCTGTGAATAAATTTGAGGATGAAGATTGGATTTTAGATTTAGCTTTTTTAGTAGACTTAATAGAACATTTGAATGATTTAAATTTGAGACCTCAAGGGAAATAAATAAATTTATTAATAATATGTTCCAAACAATTACAGCGTTTGAAAGAAAATTAAAATTTTGGCTTAATCAAATAAAAGTAAGATTTGACACATTTCAGCACTTTTGCTGCACGTAAATGAGTGAGTTGCAAAAAATATGCTGCATTAATTTTTGATTTAATGCAAGAGTTGAAAGTAGATTTCAAAATTTTATAAGAAATGAAGAGTATTTCAACATATTTTCTACCTCATTTTCTGTATAAATAAATAAATTGCTTTCAAATCTTCAAATGGAATGCATTGAACTGCAAAGTGACATTCAATTGAAAGAAAAATTTGGGAATGTTTCTTTACTGGAGTTTTATAAAGATTACTTACCCCGCAATAAATATCCTATTTTTCACATTCATGCTTTATTAATGTCTTCAGCTTTTGTCATTACTTATATTTGTGAACAATTATTTTAAAGAATGAAGCTCACAAAAATCAAAAATAGGACAAACATCACTGACAAACATCTTGAAAATGTAGTAAGAATTGTTACCTCGTCTATTGAATCTGATATCGATTAGCTTGTTCAACAAAATCAAATTCATCCCTTTCATTAATTCGAATTTGTTCCATCTTTAAGAAATCCAAACTAAATGAAACGAAACTTTTACAAGTTTAAAATAAATACGTACTTATACATATATAATTCAAATTTAAAACAAATTATAATAAAAAGAAGTTAATTTATTTTAATAAAACTACATAGATTTAATTTTTATTTTAATTTATTGAAAAAATACTGTATGTGTGGCACAGCAATTTTTTTTTTTTGCAATGTGGCCCAGAAAAAATTTTTTTTTTTGTAATGTGGCCCTCAAAACGGTCATAGTTTAGACACCCGTGTTGTAGAATGTTCTTATCTCTGTCATACGCTAGAACCTAAGTAAAAAGAATATTTTCCCCATTGTAAACTGAGCAGAAGGAAAATTAGTGGCATTCCAGTTTTGCTCCCGTTTACTGATAGCACCCAGCCGAAGAAATCTTTCGAAAGAGGAAACTTTGAAATTGCTAAATGAGCTTTCTGAAAATGATTCTTGCAACGAAAATACATCTGAGGATGATGAAAATTTTGTTATAAACAATGAAAGAAATATTGTGAAAAATGTTCGTATAATTTCATTGTCTCAATCCAGTTCAAATGACAGCGAGCTGAAAGAAAATATTTCAAATAAATGCAGTTCATGAATTCATAAAACAACAAAATATTGTAAAAGTGTTAAGGAAATATATATATAAATAATAAGAAGAACATTCGCCCTTCAAAGTGATTTAGAAGAAGCGAAAGATGGAACTTTAAGGAAAATGCATCAGTAGTGTTTAGTTTCTTCCAGTCGACGACTTATTCAAAAAATTCTAAAAGAAAATCCGGAACCTACACCATTTCCCAAAAGAAATATTACTTAATGCAGTCGTGTAACTTCATGGGGACTTTTCATAAATGATGAAATTATGGATATCATAAAGAAATGTACAGAATTTGAAGCAAATTCAAAATTAATTAATGAAGCTTGGAGCATTTCACTCGATGAACTGGATTCCTTTACTGCAATATTGTATGTTCGAGGAGCTTTAGCTGAAAAAGGGGTTTCTATCATTAACCTTTGGTCAAAGATATGGGACCTTAGTTTTTTCGCTTCAACAATGAACCTGAACAGCGATTTAGAAATCATGCGATGTACGATTGACTTGAAAATTTCAAGATCAGATATATTAAAAGATGATAAATTTGCTCTAATATCATATATTTGGAATACAATCGTAGAAAATTGTCTTTTGTGTTACAAACCAGGAAAAAATATTACTGTAGATGAGCAGCTCTTTTCATCAAAGACATGCTGTAGATTTTTGCAATATGTGCCAAACGAAAAGTTGGGAGAGGTTGCCTGAAAAAAAGCGTTAGAGTAATAAGGGTTCCTTGAGTCGACATAATTTGAAGACCACTGGTTTAGACAATGTAGCCTTGTGTGTGCCTTTTCTCACTAGTGATAGGTGTTATTAAGGTTTTGATGACTTTGTACAGACTATTTGTAAAATACCTTTCAAAACTTTCTTTTCATACTTTGATTGATTGGTTTTATTAATGTCGCACTAGAAGCACCACAAGGGCTATTGGCGACGGATCTCGTAATTTTGAACCTCGGTCAAGCGACGAGGACGACACTTGAGCTGGCACCTCCCTCTCCTAACTTCCACACCTCACCTTAGAAGGACTTTAGGCCTCAACAGATTTAATTAGCATTAGCGCCGGCTACTCGGCGGTACTTTAGTGGCACCAAGACTCGAACCCCACGATTCGACGAAATCTGCCGGTCTCGAGTACTCAACCATAACCACTAGGCTACTTTCATGCTTTTATAAATGTTAAAAAATTTCTGCCAAGAAAATTTTCTCAAAATATGTAGACAAAACAAATATATGTTAATAAGGAAATTTACATCGCTTCTCAAATTAAATAAAGAAATCTCCATGCAGACTAATTCGAGTTTCAATGAGGTTATACTGTACATTCAAAAATAGGATTAAAAATTTTAATACTTTTTAGGGAAGAAACTAAATTTGTAGTGCGCTAAGAAATTTAATTTCTACGCGAGTTTCGATCACTAAAATTTATTGAGTGTTAAAATGCAAATAGCTCATTTAACAAAATGACCAGTATGAATGGGTTCCTTCATTAGAATATCAGCAAAATTTCTAAAATTCGTAATTAGCCACTTAAGGGGTTATTGTTTTAGGTGAATCACTTTTGGCGTACCAGATCACGTTTCAATTTTTTATCGTTTGCTTTAATTTTAATTTCATTTAGCTTAACTATATTTATTTTAATATTTTAAAGTTTCCTTTATTTTTAATATCGGAAAAGTTTAGTATTGTCCATTTCGATATTTCATCGTTGCTTTACTTTAATTCTTTCGTTTACTTTAATTCTTTCGTTTACTTTAATTCTTATATTTAATTGAGTAATTTCATAATAATTATTAAAAAAAGTGCACCTTGGGTGGCTAAATCTGTTCCTTGCAAAACTTTGTATAGAACTTTTTCCCCCCCGAAATGTTTCAGTATTCTTCTTTGCTACCCCACAAACTGACATGTAGCAAAGTTCTTGAGAAATAATGGGATAAAAGGTGCTATTAACTTCAACATCAAGCTTTATTTAGAATGTGTCTTGTAAGAGAAAACAATAGCAAATTTTTCTTTTTCCTATCTTTTCTAAAGATTATGCACCGAAACGGTTCACACACTTGGTCTTTTGTTTTGTTATACTCGTATGCTCATAGAAAGTAAACGCTCCGCTTTCCATCCTTGTATTGGACATTATTGGAATTCTATGTGCTTCCAGTCGCATGTATATGGCTATTGGTTAAGCAAAAATAAAGTTCACTAAAAATAGTGATTCTTCATTACTAGTATTTGCTTTAGCACTACTTGGACTTTTTCTAAGCCAGCATTCTAAATTAAACTTCTGACCATTTTAAGAATTTGAGACAGCATTGCTTCAAAGTGGTTATTATAGCTACTAAAATTAAAATTGAATGAAATAAATAATGGTTACAAACTACGAAATTCACTCAGAGAGAGAGAGAGAATCTATTCTTTCAATAAGTTTTTTTTAAAATATTTAAATTTATATTAAATATTTTTTTAGCTCTAAAAAATATTCGAGTGTATTCTATCACGATTTTTATGAGGAAGAAGCCTTTTGCAAACTATGTTCAAAAATTTTAATGTGGTTACTTTTTTACAAAAAAATTGTTATTGCATACTCTGTCATCGCAAGGAAAATCAGTGTACTCTAAAACGTATTACTAGGGGGAAAAAATGTAATACAATTCGGGTCTCTTTAAATAAACTTATTCCTTGATACAATGAATTATTTTTCAACTTTTAACCCTTTACATTGAATGCACTATATTGTTTCATTAATTTTTATAAATTTGAAATGTAAATGAAAACATTTCGCTGTCTAAGTTGATTTCCTGAAATTTAAAATATTCAAAATAATTATCATATGAATTAAATTCAATAAAATTTATTTCTTCCAGAAAAAGAACAATAACAATCTCTTAGTTTATTCGAATTCTTAGGATGTGGCTGAGTCGTGGATTCTAGTCTTGAATCCACTAAAGACCAATCATGTAGTGGGATTCAGGCGTGTTAAATATGTGGAGCCTTATAGTCCTCAAGTTGGAATAGTGTGAAAGAGTTAAGAGAATGGGAAAAGTAGCTCAGGAGTCGTCCTCGTCATTTGACTGAGATTCAAAATTGTGAAATCTGTCATCAATAGCCTATCCCTTCCTCTTCGTTTTCTATCTAAGAGTGACGTTAATAAATATTCAAATCAATCGAGTTTTTGGTTTTCCGCAAATAAATAAAAAAACAAAAATACAACTCACTCGCATAGAAATAATTGAATCCTTCATAAGTTTCAGATAAGATTTTTTTTTAAGAAAATGAGACTAAGTTTTTTTAAATGAACATCATATTTTATGAATTTCCTCAGAAATGAAGAAGAGAAATACAATATCATATCATATTTTTTATTGCGCAATAAATTAATCATTATAATTAAAATATTTTCTTTGCTACATCCAGGTCCTTCGAAATAAACTTATATTTAACAGTTAAATAAATTAACATTAATGTTTCATTAACGTGAAATATCTCGTATATTTTATTCAAAGTAAAAAGGAATTAATTGAAGAGTTAAGTAAACACAAATTATGCTGATTAAATTATATATATAAAAATATGCTTACCCTTTCCAAAAGATATATTTCTTAGCTTATATTTCTTAGCGTAGTGTGAAGGGGGCAGATGGGACCTTGGCCCTGAATGACACAGAGAGGAGGAACGGTTGAACTGGCTAATCCTGTCTGCAATATCAGACCATGGTTTTTAATCAGATATACGAGTAACTGTTTCATCATCGGGATTACGTAGGTATTTATGCATAATTTCAAAACAATAGTAAATGTAAGTGTTTTAAAATATAACTGTAAGATTTGACCTAAACAAATATACTTATATTCATATGAAATTAAATAAATAAAAAAGCCTGTCAAATATTTTATTCAAAATAAGAAAATAAATTTCTGTTTGAATTTCGAAATGGATGCTATCCTTTGTTGCCACGTAACAAATGCAATTTGTGTGTCCATTTTGATTTTTTTAATTATTGTTTTGAACAACTCATAGACGTGACGAAGATCAGGTGACATTTAACTTCTTCACCGTTTTTTGTTATTTAGAAGAGCTGTGCTGTGTTGATATTGTTTATTTTATGATAAAGTTTCAAGCGTACTTAAATTTGTTAATTATGGTAAAATCATGTTTATTTGTTTTATACGAGTTGTCGAAATTTAAAGGAGAGTTATGGTAAATATTTATTTTCTTTATTTTTAAACTTTTTAATAGCTTTGCTGTTTTTCCTATGTAGAATGGTATTTACTCGTTTTAGTAATTTAATTTTACGCGTGTGGAATATAATCATGATATTATTATTATTTTATTTCTATAAGGAGGCGACTAATTTAGTAGAGGTGGAGGCACCGAGTGGCAGAAATCCACACCAGCCACTGTGTACTATACGAATTTCATTTTTTTTTTAAAAAAAGCAATATTTGCGATTTACTTAAATGGTCGGGAACCATTTCCAACATTGGCAAAGATTCGATGTCAGTGAGTCACATATGTTGACATAGTTGATTATTGAATGAGAAATAATAATATTACAATTATAAACTCTTCCAGATCTGTAATTTATTGTTTTATCATTTAGAATAAATAAATTATATGATAACAATTTGAATAGATCGCATAAGAAAACCCAGAAATAAATAATTAAAATAACAAGATCTTGACACATAAATAAGATGTTGGAACTAGTGGCTAATAACCGGTATGGAAATCACTTATTCAGATTGTTGGCGAATGTTAAAAATATATTAGAATAAATTTCATTTCATAAAATATACCTATTACTAATGTTCTAATTTATTAGTCAGTAAGAGCTCGTAATTCTTTTTGGACTCCCTAATATTAATAAAATTAAACAGATAGTATTAAGATCATTATAGTGCATAGTGTAAAATATGTAGCCTGAGAATAAATTAAAGGGAAAGTTTGTCTGTCCTTTCTTCATTTAAGTTGTTACAATTAAATATGTTACTGAAAGTAGATATCAAAGCAACCTCTAATAAAAGACCACAACAGCTTAGTGGTCACGGTCCCAAACTTGCGGCTGGCGTTGCTATCGTCATGAGTTCGAGACCTGATACCTCTAGCGAGGCTAATGCACTTTACATTTGTCGAGGTCCCAAGTCCTTCCGTTGACGAGATGTGGAAGTTTGAGGAGGGAGGTGTCAGCTCAGGTGTCCTCGTTACTTGGCCGAGGTTACAGATTATAAGGTCCGTCGCCAATATAGCCCTCTTGTTGCTTCTAAATGTGATGTTAATAAACAATCAATCAATAAAATAGCTTATAAAAATATTTTTTTAAGAATTCAGTAAATCATTTTTTGTTATTCACAAATGCACAAAAGTATCCGGTTTTTCTACTATAGAATTGTTAACAGATTTCTTGAAAACTGAAGTAGTTGTTGCAAATGGGGGATGAAGCCATGCTTTAAAAATCAGCTCCTTTTTGAAGATTCTCTTCTTATAAATCCTTCGCAGAACAAATTAGCTCTTTCTTATTGGTCACAGATTTTTAAAGTGGATGATAGCGCCTTTGGAAATGGGCGTTGAAATGGTTAAAGGAGTCGATAAGAAGCGCAGACGCCTTTAGAAATATTGTCCGCAACTACTTAAATAATTGTTGTTTAAATTACTTGAGTTTCAGCGGATTTATCAGTTGAGTTACTGCGGATTTATTTTACTCAGAGTTTAAAGGAGTCGGAAAGGACGCAGCTTACAGATGACCGCTCCCTAAATAGTTCCACAAATAATTTACAT
>BMAW01046219.1:0-12439 GCA_019974015.1 Nephila pilipes | reverse complement strand
ATATAATACACCTTATGTGTATACACTATGTATTCAAAAGTTTCGAGATACTTTGGAGAGCTTTATACATCTGTTCAAACATATGGAGAAATATTTGACAAAGTGTTCGGAATCTTTCAGCATGTAAATGCCATGTGTATTCTCACACCTTCCTGAAATTTCAGTAGCCTGCTCATTTACTTAGGAGATCACTAACTAATTGAAAAAAAAAGAAAACACGTCACCTTGAATAAAAATGCTGTAAAGAATTTGCCACATACTCCAAATATTTCTTTGTTTATTTTCAATGTTTGAATGCATTTTTATAAACGTACACCTACATTCTTGATGATATATATAGTTCTTTGAAATATTCCAATTTTCTTTAAAACAAAATATGGATTTCTGAATATATATATTCTGAATTATTAAAATCAAATTTCATGAAATTTCCTGATTGAAATGTTGAAGTGCAAAAATAAAATATCATACTATAATTGAAAATGAAAACACTGAATATTAAATGAAGTAAGGGTATTTAAGGAAAATAACTTTTACTGTATATATTAGAATATAAACAATAGTTTTTTTTAATTATTTTGTAAATTATAACAAACGGTTTTTTATAAATGAAATTCAATGGGATATCGTAACAATTCATAGACATCTTCATCATAGTGAATCATATTTCTGTTATTTTCATAAAGTAGCAAAATAATATGGGGTTCTTCGCACGCCCACAAATTAATATTTTTATTCATATTTCATAGGATGGTTAAAATAAACCACACAAAATTTGTTGAATTACTAAATACATATGTATGGATAAATATAAGAAAAGATATTAAATTACGAAATACAAACATTATAAAAATTATTTAGAGTTACAAAATCGAAACTTATATAAATATTCAATGACCATGCAAGAAAAGCAAAAACTAGAGATAACAATTTATTAAAAATATTGTCCTTGGAATACAAAATATGTCATAGCATTAAAGGAAGGTGGTCGACATATATATATATATATATGCAATTTTATTCTTAAAAAGTTCGTAAGATTTAATAGTGTTTGCTTTTGTTGTGTTTCCTCTCATCACAAATATTTATGCTTACTTAGTTCTTAATCAAAAATTTAACAAATTTTTTTATTGTGTTTTTTACTATTTATTATAAAGTAATTATGCTAATAGGGTTGTAGGACTGGATCCATAATGCAACTTAAAACACGCCTTTTTTCTCAAACTTGAGCCAGCATTCTGAATTTTTGTGTTCTTTTCTTCTTTTTTTTTTTCTTGATTTATGCTTTATAGGTTTAGATATTGTTTTTCTTCCTATTACGATCATTACATTTATGAAATATTTTAAATTATCGGCTTTATCATTGTATTTTAAATGAAATTTTATTTTATAATGCTGTAGTTGTATAATTTATTAATATACTCTATACAAGTTTATTATTATTTGTTCTACTTTTGTTTGATATTACACTGACACCAATTTAAAGATTTTATTTCCTTCTTCCACTTTTTGTCTTCTTTAATTTACAGTTTCATGTACTGATTTTCGCTCTACTTTTACTGAATTATGATACGCATTTACAAGCAATTTATTTATTAACTTAGTAATAATAATACTTTACATCTTGAATTTGATTGATTTATTTTTGATAATGTTTTGTAATTCATTATTAGTTTCTAAATATGTTTATTTCGGATTATATATATATATTTATTTATGTGTGTGTGTAAAGACTTTCTTTTAAATAGTACTATTGAATTATGTTCATGACACAGTCGAAAGCAATTTCATTTTTATAAAATTATTTTATTGTAGTGGAGGGAGAGACCATTTTCACTCCGCCGTTGGTTACAGACTATTGCATCATAAGAAATCAAGAGAGGAATAAGAAGAGAACAGCGCGTTTTTCGTTGTGTTTTTGATTATATACGAGGGGAAATTCCCTTGAAACGTCAGAAACACGTTGTATGGATGGAGGGATTTCCGGGGAAATATCATAATAGACTGGGAATATGAAGGGATTATTTTGACAGATTTATAATCGGTTTAAGCGGATTTAACCAGTTTTAAGAGAGCATGATCTAATAAATAAAATGATACTTTGGAAGGGGATGAGGAAATACGAATGGACATTATCTTTTAAAGGAGAGAATGGGCAAATTTAGTAAATAAAATTATTATAGTGAGAAATTAATGGAAATTAAGTTAATTAATTGCATATATATATATATACAAATGCACTTGAAGAAGATTTTTTTTTTCTATTGAAACTTATGCGCTGAATTATAACTGTAGGTTTCAGATTTAAGATATATATATATATATATATATATATCATTTCCTCTCTTAAAAGGGAATTCTATGTACGATATTCTCTTTGTATTTATAATTCGTAAGTTACCAATCGGTTCACAAAAAGTCACTCAAAAGTTCAAGGGAAAACTCTTTAAACGAACTTAAGGAATGCGCGTAGTTATCGATTGCCATTGACAATAATATTTACAGTATCGAATAGTATAATCGGGGAAAATATTCCATTTTATGATTTCATAACTTTTGTCCCTAGTAAGAATTAGCTTCAGCTACCTCGTGACAACTAATTTCGATTTTGAATATAATTTAATATTAGAGTAGATATTCATGCACACGTTACGAACTGACAAATGGAAGAAAACAAGTAATGTTTAGAATGTCTATGGCATTATAAAAGAAACATAGCATTTTTCGACAAAGTATTGTACGAGAGAGTACTCAAAAGTTCCCGGAATAACATTCTCCTTGGACAAAGTAAGCATTTTATCCGCTAGGACGTGTTGCACAAATACGTGTGCTTTGCTTACTGCCTGTGGTTTCACTAGGTCAGAATTTTGTCTGACTTAAGTTAATTTGTTCGATGCAACTGCTCTGCACTCATTCCGATTTATTTTTTTAATTGGAAGTTTTGAATTATCAACGTGCAGCTTTGAATAACACCATTATTGAATAACAAATGAAATCAGTTAAGTGTAGTATTCACTAACTGAATCCTGAGATATCAATTAAAACTGAAGCTTTTGATATCAAAATTAATTATTCAATTTAATTCTTTATAGGTATACAAACAAGAGGCGAACGTTCTTATTGTCAATACCGATAATGATTATTTTATGTGAAAGAGAGATATTTTTGATTATCTATTATTGCACATTATTTGTATTTCAGTAAAAAATCTTGAAGGGATGTGGATGTTGGAAAAAAATAGAATGCTAGAAGTTATTAATAAGTTCCCGGAATGATGCTGCCTTCTACGGAGCTTGCTTTATAAGTATTTCTATCACCAGAGGCATGACGTGCATTTCTTTTCGATAGTGGCGTCGCTTGAGAAAGTTTAATCTTCCTGTGATGAATTTTTTCGAAGAACCTGTTTCTCTATCTTCTTGTTTCGAGATGACAGATTTAAGAGAACAAACGGGCTTCTGAAACATTTTACTTCCTTCTCACGAAAAATGCAGCTGAAACCGTTGAAAGCAGTTTACAAGAGTGATGAGTTGGGAAAAACTCAAATGTACGAAAGGTTTTCTCGTTAAAAAAATGGCGTCATTTAAATTGATGGAAATCATTGTTCTGGATGTCATGTCATCTGCACAAAAAAGATAAAAATGTCGCTAAAATAGTGAACTTTTGCTTGAAGACCTTCAACGAATAAATTGGATGATCTGGTAGCGCGATTCAAAGAACTGTAACAGTTTTCGTAATGGGAAAGGTCGCTGTCGAATTTCTAACTTGAGCCATCTAAGTACGGTCAGTTTTATGCTAAGAATTGGTTTGACTAAAATACTAAATTGTTAAATGATCAAAGGTTTTAAAATACCGCACGAAAAATAACAGCGCGGTTTTTGAAACATTACAGCCATGAATATGTATGCTACCGATCTCCATATGGGACAATAAAAAAACAACTAGGAAACATTAAGAAACATAATGTTTTTAATAAGCCTTTTTCATTTGGATACTTGATCTTCAACATTTGCATATAATGCAAAAATACAAATGAAGAAAAAGAGCATTTATATTTACATAATTTGCAAGTTATTTTACAAAAAGAAAGTAATTATCAAAATCTATTTGAAATTTTTTAATGCTACATTAATGTGTTTTAGATATAATAAATGCTAAATCATAATGAGGAGAGGAAATTTATACTGTTAGAGGGTTAGGATCCAACACGTAGTGAATAAGCTGAAAATTAATCTTAAAAGCATGGTGCTAAATGTCGCACCAAGATTAATTATTTCTTAACTAACATTTAGCACAGCCTACGTTCATCAAATTTAAACGAACTCAGGAACTGTAAATTGTCGCAATATACTCTTTAATGTTGTAGACTAAATATGATCAAAGTTAGTGAATTTAGCATATTACTTAGCATAGAATTTACGTTTATTAAAATTACAAAAGTATTTTGAAATTTCTTATTTTCCATTATATTCAAATAGTTTCCCAGAAGTTAAATAATCATTAAATTTATTAACGTGTGGTTTTAAAATAAAAATTACACATAAAATTAAAATTATTCAAAATATTTTTTGGTCTGTTATTTTAATGCACTTGTTAGAATTATTAAAAATCAATAAATAACTCTTTGTTCTCTAGAGTTTTGACTCATTTACTTGTGATTTTGTTTGTGAAATCCTTAAAATAACTAATAAAACGAAAGGAATGTTTTATTTACAATTCAAAAAAAGACTTCTGTACTAGCGTTTACTTTTATATATTTACATAATTGATCTTCAGAATACAAAAAAACGGTATTAATCTAACGTAGTGGTGGAGATCATTAAATACGTATTACGCTCATGAAAAAATACGAACAATGATATTCCATTTCGCATACATTGATCATTTCTATAAGATGATTATAAAGTGCAAGACGAACTTTAATCTTATGATCTACACTCTTCAAAAAAAAGAAGCTATAGTACAATCGTGAAAAATTGTATATTACTAATAACTATCAAAATTTTGATTAGAAGTGAAAAAAATCGGTATGAATATGAATGTCTGAAATAGAGCTAAATTAGGATGTCAATGGTAGCATTGGTAACCGATTAGTCATGGTAGCGAATTCGTAACCGGCGTTGCTTCCATCGAAGTGTGGGCTCGAGTCCGATTGCATCTAAAGACTCACAGTGTAGTAGGAGTAATACACTTTAAATCTGTTGAGACTCCAAATCCTCCCGTTGCCGTGGCAAGGAAGTTTCGAGAGGAAGGTGGCAGCTCGTCATGGTCACTTGATAGTGGTTGAGAATTACGAAGTTCGTTGTCAATAACACATCAATCAATAACTCCCGAGACTAACCCAGAGATGACACTCGTAGTAAACCAGTAACCAGGTCTTTCTAGAGTACTAACCTTTGCTTGAAACATGTCAAAATTTTAAGTCGATCGGATCAGAAACAGCTGAGTTATCGAGGTTGGAGTAAAGTCGTTTTGTAGTTTGTTTAAAAAATGGAAAAAACCGAGTTTCGTGTTCTGATAAAACATTGTTTTTTAATGGGTAAAAACACCGTGCAAGCGAAACAATGGATTGAAAAATGTTACCTGGACTCTTGTCCATCAAAAGCAACGATTTGTCGGTGGTTTGCCGAGTTTAAACGTGGTCGTACCGACACAAATGACGCGGAACGCTCGGGTAGACCTGTGGAAGCCGTTACACCGGAAAATGTGAGTGAAGTGACAAAAATTATTATGAAAGATCGTAAAGTGAAGCTCCGTGAGATTGCTGAGATGACACAGATATCATATGGAAGTGTATTTACAGAAAAAGGTTTTTTCCAAGTGGGTGCCGCGATTGCTTTCGATGGAACAAAAACAGCAACGAGTCGATGATTCAGAAAGCTGTTTATCGCTATTTACTCGCAACAAAAAAGATTTCTTGCGAAAAAAAAAAGAAAAAAATTCGGAAAAGCGTTGGAACGATTGTATCACCCTAAAAGGTGATTAACAAAAGGTGTTATGTTGATGAATAAAAAAAAATTTTGCAAAAAAAATGTTGTTTTCAATGTTAGACTCGGGAGTTATTGATTGATGTGTTAGTCATCGTGTCGCTTCTAAGTGCCACGTCAATAAACAATAAATCAATAAGGTGTCAATGGATTAATTAACTTCAGAAAAAAAATTCAATTGCAGAGCGCAATGTTTTGCAGAATTATGTATAGTAAAGTAAAGTGGTCCAAATTTCATTTGAATCCGTTTATTAATTCTAGAGATATTTGGAGAATTTATGAAGATGTATGAACTACATTACTGCTAGTAAACAATTCATAATATAACAAGTGAACCACACGTTGTACTTGATTAATTACACGTGAATCCGGAATGGTAATTAAAATTCAAAAACTAGAATAAGGATTTTTAAGGATTTTCAAAGGTAATTTCAATACTGAATATATTCTGAGCTGTTGTAGAGAATTTCAAGGAATTTTGACTTTAGGTGTCTTATAACATGTGGAATATCAATGCGTAAAAACTTTGATATATTAAAACACTAGTTTCTTCATAACTGTACTGATTAATTAATAATTTTAAGAATATTAATAATTTTCCTGACGTTTATATCATTTGAGATTCGAAAAAAAATAATCTATCATTTGGTTCAAAATCTCTGAATCGAGCAGAGTCAAGAACCATGTATCGTCAAATGTTCAAGGGTACATAACATGACCCATATGTGACTCTAAAAAGTTGAAGAAGAATTTTATGAAATTTAAAATTTTAATTTTTTATCCAAAAATGAATGATATCCATAAAGAGAAATTTCAGTTTTAGAAGTTAATAACATACGTTAATGATTTAAGTTAATTAAACAATTAAAATCATAATTTAACTTTCGTTGAGCCATTGTGGATGGTATGAATTTTGTCTAGTTGCAATGAAAAATCCAAATATTAAGAAAAAATAAATGTAGTTACTCACTTTTACTCAGTTACAGTATTTAATAATTTATATTTTTCATGTTATAAGATTACTTTTAGAATTTTTTTATATCTTAAGGATTTTAAAAGCATTGTTTATGGTTTGGTATCAAAAGAACTTTAAGAATACTAAAAACAATATTGTTATCGTCAAATATTTGGGACAAAAACTTAACATTAAAGGACTCATTTTTACACTTTTTAAACTTGGAAACTTTAAAGAATAATTTTACAAAATTAGCAGAATTTAGTGTACTATGTTAGATACGTTAGTTATTAATCAGTTAGAAGAATAAGTTTAATTCTTTTAGGTGATTGTGAAAGCAATTAAGGATTTCTCATTTAATGACTGTATGGATTATATTCGTCGTAGAGCTTAGGAAAATATTCTGTTATTAAAACCATAAAATGACTATAGTCCTGTTTTATCCCTCAATCCTTTAGTGTCTTATAATATAAAAAAGAAACATGTTAAATTAACAAATGTAGCTCATAGTACGATTTGAACAGCAGAAATGCATAAATTCCACTTCACATGGAAATTCGTTGCGCAATCACGTGGTCAATGGTTAGATTATTGGGCCCTTTGAAGAAACTCGGCGTGACGTAGATCATCACTTGAGATCCATTCTTCAATACACAGAACTATCTTGTATTACAGTTGCTTTAATTGTCCTAAGATAAGGAACGGGACGCTTAATAAAATGTCAATCTCGTCCAATTTACTATAGTCTTCAACAAAAGCGTACCCAATAAATAATTTTGGGAGGTGCGTTTCCTCATTGGCATGACAGATGTAATTTTTTAGTTTAGAATTACCACTTGGTAAAAATAAATGGTACATTATATCAATTTTATAACGCCTATTTAAAAATTTTCAAGTACAGGTATAAATTTAGAAAGATTAAAAATTGAAAGAGTAAAAATCATTTAAGAAAAATAATTCCAATGAGAACAAAATTTGCATTTGTTTAGGAGTAAGGGTGCATTCTTTAAAAAATGCACCATCTCCCTTTTCATCTACAAACACTGAACCAGAGGTACTGTTTCAGAGATATCAAATACTTTTTTATTCTTTTCTCAGAAATTGAATTTGAGGGCATATTTTTTTTCTTCCTAAAAAAAATGAGTAGAAAGAAAAAGAGGCATTTTTTTTAAAAAAAATGTAAAACATAGATTATAGTATAACAAAATAACTATCTTAAATAACTTCAATTTTCCAAAAAAATCCGTATGCAAATGTTCCCTTTGCATTCTCCTCCTAGAACGCCACTGGTCTTCATTGCCTATGATTTAACCTCTTGTATTTCAAAAAATATCAATTTTGGTTTGAAATAATCCATATCAAATGTGTGTGTGTTCCGGTATACAGGGTATATCAAAACTTTTGAGCAAAGATTTAAAGGGTGATAGAAAACAACTAAACAAGAAATATATTCACCCTATAATGCGTAGGCGGAGAGTATGTGGTGAATCGCTAGACAATGATGTGATGGAAATCATAAAGCGTGAGTTTTTCGTAATTTCTACTGTGGATTTCCGGTGGCACGGACCTTTCAAAATTACTATACGTCACCGTCTAGAGATTCGTCGCTTGCTCTCCACCAGTGAATTGTTCGGTGAAAATTGCTTGTTTAGATGTTTTCTATCTTCTCATACATTTTTGCCTATGAGTTTCGAAACATCCTACGAGTAATCAAACTAGGGGCAGGACTTAAGAATTTCTTAAACTACGGCTTTTTCCTGATTACTGTACGTCGCCATGCCTCCTGAAATCCATGGTAGAAATGATAATGTGTAAGAAATCTCGGACTTTATGCTTTCCACTACAACGCAGTTCACAGGTTCACCGCTTGCTCTCGGTCAGTGCATTGTCGGGTGAAAATTGTTTGTTTACATGTTTTCTATCGCCCTTTCAATTTTTGCCCATGAATTCCGAAACACCATGTATCGAACATCTTATATGTTGTGCTTCAGGTAAAATAATGAACTAAACCTTTAGGTTATTTAACAAACATTTCTGATCCTGCAATGAGCAGCACTGTTTTTATTGTAATGAAGATTTTTGGGGCATCCTGTTGGTGACCAGAAATAAAGTACATTAAATTACTAACAAATTGAAAAAACAGATGATTTTTCAATAAAATTGAAATTACGAGTAAATAGCATAAATATATTAGAAGCAAAACCCACAAATATGCCAAATTTCTTGAGCAATAAAGATAAATGAAATTTTTTGCTGAATTTTATTCTAATTAAAAGAAACTTTTGCGCTTGAAATTGGTTAATTTGGTACTGGTACATATACTCAGAAATGTACAAATGCCTAAAGAGTGTTTAAAATCTTTTAGAAAATGCTTTTTGCGTTGGGAATATCCGGTTTTTTCAACTTGAAACTTTATAATAGAAAATTTAATTAAACTTGATTATAAAAATTTCACATCATAGAAATCTGCTACTAAATAAATTACTAAAAATCGAACTGAGAATAAATTATTTTTAAAATGTAGCGTATTCTCAAAATATATGATTGTTATGTATTTAAAATAAGATGAATGAAATCGTTAAAAAATTTGAATAAATTGAATTTAAAACAGTTAGGAAATTCCTTCACAAGAGCATTATTTTTTCATTTTTCATTAGACATTAGATAAACAGCAATAAGCATGCAGTAAAAATAATGAAAAATTAAGTACTTTTATATTAATTTCAGCACAGATAGTTGGTTTTATTTGAAAAATTGGCTTACTATATTCTAAACATTCAATATTGAAAAAGATAGATTTCCTCAATTTTACATGCAATACTTCTATGAATTTTAATATTTATTTAATAATTTAATAGTGTTTGAATAAATTTATTCCTAGTTTTAGAATCATTAAGAACCTGTCCCTTTGATTTTTGAAATCTATCGTAATGTTCCAAATAACCCTGTCACCCTTACGAGGACCTAAGCCTCAATGCTTTTGAAAAACAAATCTATTTCATGTAATCTGTACCAGTAGATATAAAATACACTTCCAACAAAGAAACAGAGAGGATTTAACGTCTTTCAAAGACCCATCAATTTCTTATTTTGTTTACAAACTGTCCGAAATTCTTATAAATATATGTTCAAATCTTCAATAAACAATTTCTTTATTCTGTCGCAGTGAATCGAAAAACTATATTCCATTGAGTCAACATTGTCCAAAGAATCCGAACATTTTTTATTGTGATGTTCCGAAGAAGAAATAACAGTCTTCTACAAGCACCGGAAATAATCTTCAATTTATCGAAACGGTGATTCTGTCACAAGGACTATAAATATGCTATAGACGTCGTGTCTCGTTTACATTACAGAAAATATTTGTTGTTACCACAGCTATATATTTTCCATGCTATAGAAGACTGCCGATTTTGACTTTATATCATTATGAATTTTCCTTCTATTGCTAGGAGGAGGTTTGTTTGAGCAGGTGGTGGGTTTGTATTTATATGTGCAAAATACATAATTGTTTAGTTATACTATGGTTAGGAAGGAAATGGGAAACCTTTGTTTTGTGTTTCTTACATCAAAGAAAGGAAATGTAACCCTCTCTTCTTCATAATATTATTTAAGTTAAGTAAGAGTTTAAAAATTAAGAAGTCCAAACAAAAACTCAGGTTTAATGGCGTTTTAAAACAAAATTGTCACATTAGGCAATTTGAATAAAATAATGTTTACAGTTTTGTTAAACATTTACAAATAGAAAGTGCTGAATCTTATGAAAGCTTTATAATTTACTTTCAAATTAAATAATGAAAGAGCAAGAATTTGACTTTGTTGATTATATGAAATTTCTAAAAGTGATGAACAAGTTTAATTGATTAGAATTTTATAAGTAATTAAATAATTAAGAATTAAGTAAATAATAATGTCAGCGTAATATACATTGCTCATGAAGCAAATCACGAATGTGTTTGTTCCCCTAAATATTACAAAAGTAATTTTATTAATTATAATATTAAGTTTATAGCTTAAAACAAAATTAAAGCATAATTTTATTCTCGTGTATTTTATTAATAATAATAAAAAAAATCACTGATAATTCTAAACAACACTCTAAAATGAGTAGCAAATAAGAATTATTAAAATTAATAATCGTGTCGTAAATATATATAAACGATACTTAAATTCGCTGGAAAAGAAAAAAAATCGAATAGTAATTATTATCTTAATTATCTCCTTAGTTATCTTAGTTTCTGTTATTCACATTCCCTAATGAACAATAAATTAATTGAAATCTGTGGCAAACCCTCTGAATGAAACGTCATAATAACACTCATTGCTCGCTTTAAATCATTTTTAATGATAGAGTGATTAAATAATTCAACTATATTTCTTGATTTATTGTTGATCAAAGTTGAAATTTAAGATAATTATAAAATGTAAGATTTCAACTAAATTTGTATCTGAGTTAACAGCGAATGAAAAACGTTTATTTTTAAAAATTCGACTATCCATCGTAATATATCATAGTACAAAGTTTTTTTTAAAAAAAAGACAATTATTCACTATAGTATTAAAACTAAGCCGTTCTAAAATTGATAAGATATTTTACTTCTCTGTCCAAATTCTCTAGAAAGCCTTAAATATTCATCATTTAAAAGTTAAATTTTAAAATTTTATGCATGTGTATACGTGTCTGTCCCCTCAATGCTTATACTTCGCTTATTCCTTTTATTGTTTACACATATTTCCACCCACCAAATTCTAATTTCATTTGCCATCACTGTTCATCATCAAAATAATCAATTTCAAAGTTCAATAATTTTAGTTTAATTTTTTTGAAAATTTAAGGTTTTGAATGGCAATAAAATGATTGGTATACTGTTACAGAAAATTTAAATATCTTGCTAAATAAAACAACCAGGTCTTTGAAATTGAGTACATGTATTTTGAAATATCAATTAAAATAAGGTAATAAATATTTCTCGGCGTTTTGGTCATTTTTTGGGTACAGTGTCAACTTAAAGCCAAATTAAGCATATTTGATAACATGTTATTATGAATATACATCAATGTTAAAGAGATATAATAACCTAAAAATTACCAAAAATATCGATTTTTTTTATTTCTTTACTTTAATCTCGTGACTATTTAATACACATAATTCATAGATCCATTGCTATGTTATTAAGCTAGTTATTTAATTTTGATGGTTTATGGATCAACAGATGTATGAAAATCAGCACTTCTCGAAACATCTATATGGAAGAAACGTGGTGATGCGCTTAAATACATTGCTAATTTTCATATTGCAGTAACGAGACAGCCAAACTTTTAACTCGTAAACTTCTTAAATTTCCACGTGTAATTAAACTTGGCATTCCAAAAAAAAAGGAATCTCCCCATTTTTACCGGACACGTAAATAGGAGGGGAAAACCTCCGCCATAGTTGAAAACTAATCTTGATGTTAAAGAAATCTAATAAAAACTCCCAAAAACTTTAATTTCATTAAAT
>BMAW01046218.1:14262-25521 GCA_019974015.1 Nephila pilipes | reverse complement strand
ATATATATATATATATATATATATATATATATATATATATATATAATGATATTTTAAAGCTACTGAATGAAGTTGTAGAATAGAGTATAAATTAAATCAATGAGAACAATGGGGTTGCTATTTTTCTGTTTGTGTATAAAAGAAAATATATATATGTATTAAAGCTATTATTATTTCTATTAAATGATTTTGAATTAAACGTGAAAAACTTGTTTAACAACGCACGCGTATTGAATACCAACTGATTTCGGTTTGTAAAAAAAAACGATAATTATAAATATGTATTATGAACGAAAGCAAGATAAAAATGTGATTTCAGTTTAATTTATCGAATAATAATTGAATCATTTTGTTTCAGATTAATAATAAATATTTTACGGTTTTTAATTCATAAAGTATCGAATTAATTTAATATAATACACTAAGAATTACAAATATTTAACGTATTTATTCTTTATACAATAATGTTTTTCTTTCAAATGTCATCTTTAAAAATGACAATGTGCCGTATCAATTATTATTAAAAAAGAATTTTGGGGGAAAAAAACCATTTTGAGAAGGATTGAAATATCATTTTTGAAAAAAAAAAAGACAAATATTGTAACAATTAGTTTTAAATTTAACAATGCATCTGAGTGTTACTAAATAATATCCGAAGAAGATAAAGAAATTATTGAGCAAAGGAAAAAAAAGTTGCTTTTATTTAAACACAAAAAAGAATAAAAAAGAGAACTATCTCAAAACTGTACTTATTTCGACAAAAGAAATAATTTCGCAGAGTAAAATTGTAAAAATATAATCAGCAGGGTCTGAAAATAAAGAAAATTACGTTACAGCGTTCTTCCTTATTGTAGTCATGGAACTATTTTATATTTGATTTCAAACTTATTTTTATTTTAAGTGTAATTAAATTTGACACAACTGAAACAGTTGTATTAATTACATCTAATTCAGAGTAATTACAACGTCGTTTATTGTGGGGCAAAGGAATGAATAAAATGAATAATTATACAACAATAGAATGTTTACCATGTTAGTTTTTGTCATAAATGTTTACTTGAAGTAACGTAAAGACAAAAGGTTCATTCATTAAATCTTTTGGGTGTGAATGTTCTTAATAAATAAACATTTAATTATAAATTAACAGTAAAGAATTTACGTATCTGTTCTTTTTGTACTATTCACTACATTCTTTAGAGTCTTCAGTAAGGTCAGCATAAGCATACGAATTACATTTATTTACATATTATTTATTTCTCATTTTAAAAATATCTACAAGATATATTCTCTCTCTCTCCCCCCGAACAGAGCAAATTCTTCAGGTTTATCTCTGATGCCATTCGAACAAGAACAAACATTTCATTTCTAGAAGTACACTTTCAGAAGTTCCATTATGTTTGCGAAATAACTTTTTTTCCATTACACGCCCAAATATAGAACAAAGGATAAATTCGAATGGAATCATTTATCAACTTTGACAGAACAGTCGCCAGCTTATATTTTGATCGAATCAATACAAGTACCACATATCTAACTTTGAACTCGAAATCCCATCCATATTTGTTGTGACCTTTTCCAGGTCAAAGTCTTCAAATGCTCATGTCGCCGTCTGGCGACATTGACGCCAAACAAAATAGGCCGGCGCCTCCAGACACAAAAGTGCGCGATGTTTTAGGCGTGGATCGGCCATTATCGGGAGCCCAAAATAACTGTGGAAAAATAAAAATAATTTAGAGTAGAGTGGGCGTGTTTTTGCATAAATATGTAATGAAGTTCTGTGAGATAAAAATTATGTCGTATCGTAAATTTCTAGGAAAATAGTTCTTACCCCGAGAGTATGTTTATTGTGTGGTTTTTGATGTTGTACAAATGTTTATATATAAGGTTGTAAAAATTGTTAAAATGTATGAGTTATTAGTTAAGGTTGCATAATGTTTACTCAATAACGATAGGTTGACTAATGTTTAATATAAATATATACCTGAAAGACTTCTGTTGCTTGAATTTGTAATAATTTAAAGGTTTTTGTTACATGTGTTGAAATCATTTCTGTTCTATTAAATATTTATATCACATGACTGATTCGGGATAATCATTTTAAAGAAATTCTTACAAGTGATATAGTCATTACAGACAATATATTCCATATCTATAGTGAATGAAAAAAGCTTGCACAAGAGCCTGAATTTATTTAAAATATTTTGTGACATATAATACATTTTAAAATGAAACAATAACTGAAGTCAAAGAAATTTTAATTTTGTTTGACTCAAATCATTTTTTTTTTGCATTTAAAAAACAAATGACCAAAAACTAAAATGCAAGACCAAAATATCACTTCAAATATATTATTTGAACGAATGTTTAGAAAAATGCTTTCGACATTAATATTTATGTAGTGCGTAATGCTACGGTTTCCAACCTTTGTAATGCTACTACTCCTTCCCGAGAAAAATAATTTTTTCCTGCACTTCTACTTTTAATATATATAATAAATGGCATGTTTAAATAATGAAAACGTAAAGGTTTTATTATGAAACGATTTTTCTTGTTTATAAAAGCAAAGTTTTTAATATGTAACATCTGTTTTAAATAGTAAAAATTTTATTACACCTACAATTAATAGTATAATAACAATGTTTACTTATAAGGTATACGTACCTGCATATATTTATTTTTATATTACATTCTTTTTAATCATTTAAACCAACTACATCTATTACCTCAAAATTTTATGCGAGAGCAATTATTTTTTATTGGCTTAAAGTTTGTCAAAATCCTGGGGGGAAATGCGACAAGTGTCACTGATTTCTCTTTCTTCGATTGTTAATCTGGCTCGATATTTGGTTTTCATTGCAGGCAGTGTCGAAAAGCCCGTTTTTCACCAATTAGTCGTTAGAACGGATAGAACATCCATTGATTTAAAATACAAAGCTTCATGTTCTCCACTAAGATTCTTTCAAAACTTGATCAAAATTTCATTTCAATGATAATTGCTTGATAATTCTGCTAGTTTTTCCATTTCATTGATAATCAACTTAAATTCGTCTTCTTAATTGTCACAGAATGGATTCTGAATCAACCAAAAATTCAAGAAATCAAGATCTTTAAAATTATTTGAAAAATACAATATTAAACCATCCAAGAATTCAATAAAATTTTTTTGCTTACTTCAATATTGGCTGTTGTCCAGAAGTCCTATGAAAGAGAAAGTACGCCTTATTTATTTTGTTAATTTGATTTACACAACTTTAGTTTTTCAATGAAAGTTTTTACTTTGTCTTTTTGAGCAACTGGATAGTTTTTGGGTACCTGTAGTAATTTATTCAAACCTATAAATTTTCCAGACAATTCTAACAAATAGACAAATTCCCTAACGGAATTATTATTTACATTCACAGATGTAACTCTTCGTAGTGATTTTCTTCGAGAAGGGTTGCTATTTTGTACATGAATTCATGCACCCTTTGAATCCTTTTTTGCGCGATATAGATAGCGAACTTCAGAGTAATACAAATGGGAGATATATTTAGCTTCCATATTTACACACAGCTTTGCAAATACAGCCTAAATCTGAAATGATTATGCTGAGTATAGTTCACTATTTTCATAACTTTGACAAAAATATTAATGTTCCTCATTCATATTTTTTGACATTAGAGCTTTTATGTGAAATATACAGTGCTTCCAGATAACATGTGGTGCTTTCTTTTTACCCAAAGGCTTAAAATCCTGCTTTGTGTCTAGATTTGATTAAGCTCCGTCACTACACTATCCATGCAAATGTATATTCTAGTTTACATTACTTCTTAAAAAAATACCTGTCTACTCTAAAAAAAAATTCGTTGGATGTGGTCTTTCCTGGCATGGATTTGAAAAATGTCTTCTACCATAGTATTTCCCCCTCAACATAAAGAGCATATGCAATTAAATGGGCATCTTTGGATACATAAGCCATCCTGTCTACTAGTATGGCGAATTTTGAAGTGCTCAGTTGGGAATCTAATTGGTCGTATAGATCTTCTAATACATCATTGATTCTTTTCCAATTATATTATCAGCAAGGTTGATTTGTCGTAACTGCTTTGCACATGATTCACCAAGCATTATTCTAACCATATCAATACCTTCTGGTAAAATTAGAATTTTTCCTATTGTGTAGGGTTTCTTACATTTTATTTAGAGATGATACGAAACTAATAATGTATTTGTTTAACTGAAAACGTTTTAAAACGCTTACTTTTGCTAATTAAGCTCATACAATTTTCTTTGAGATAATTCTGGGGGTTTATCAATGTAATAAGAATATAAAGTGTCTTGATGACGTTTTAATTTGCAGATCTCATGATATCTGAAGCTTCTATCACTTTCGAGCGCAACAAACTTATTAGTTTTTCCAAGCTATCTATAATAGTACTTATGAATCCTGATGATAATACGTTGAGCTGGACTGTCTTTTCCTTAGAGTATTATCTCCTTCTTTCTTTTTTTTTTTTTGCTTTTATTCTCATTTGTATCAGCATCAATACTTAAATTATTATTGGGGGTTTTTTTGTTACCATTTAAAATTTATCACCAGCATTGAAAAATTGATATGGATGAAAAATGCATTAAAATTTACTTACAAAATTTTAGAAGGAAATAAAATGTATATTTTAAGAAGCGTAAAACAAAGGCTATTAAAAGCGCCCCAGTTATATTCTATGGTTTGAAAATTAGATTTTATTAACAAATTTTGGCGTCTCCAAGGCTAGAAACCGTTGGCGTATTATGATTAATTTCATTTTCTCTCTCTCATCAGGTGTAACATATGACCAATGACATTTACATTAACCCTAGATACCTAAGCTGAAATCAGTGTTTTACTTTGTAATTAATCATTTGACTACAAATTAAAAACGCGTATAATTTAGATGGGTTTTCTTCTTTTCACATTGTACGTCTGGGACAAAACTTTAAGAGCTTTTTTTCTCACATTTTAAAGCGCTCGATTGAGTAGACATGTTCTGTACACGATTATTTTGAATGACAATATGATAATTTAATTATAATTAATAAAAAATAATTTATTAAAACTAGTTATTTAAAGAATTAAATTTTACGCCAATTTTCTCATCAAGTCACCTAGATGAAGATGTCATTGCTTAAACTCCCTTTTGTTAATTATTATTTTGGTAAAAATTAATGAAAAGTAAATTTTTAATTTTAATTATTATTGATTGACACATTTTTAAAAATTGACGACACATTTTAAACCCAAGTACACTCACATTGTTTATTTGGTTTTAAAATATGTCGTGAATTTTTAAAGCATTTTGAATTCTTTTACTTCTTTTGTAAGTCCATATTCGTTCATTTTACAATGCTTAATTGAGCTGAAAATCTTTACTCGTATTTACTTTTGATGATAAATATAATAAACATCAAATAATAAAATAAATTATTAAAACTAATTATTGAATAATTTCAATTTGACTCAACGTCCCCTTTTGCTCTTAAAATCTAAGGTATAAAAAATTATGTTACGCAAAATGTGAAGTTTCAAAGAAAACCCATGTTCTAAAAACTCGTTTTTTACCGGTGTTATTATATTTTCTTGATTTATTTCAAAGAAATTTATGCAATTTAAGAGAAGTATTAGAATACTTCGATTAAAAATAGAAAAGTGGTTAAAATTAGAGTTTGCTCTCTTTCCAGATGCTAAAACTGTGCTCTCCTCAAATAATCGTTTTGCAATTGTTGCATTTATACTTTGTCATTCTGCGTTTCTTAGATGGACAGAAAATGCCAATCCGGTTCTGATTTGTACACTTAAATTCATATCTTATTTCTCGTTCTGTGTATGTCTGGGGGGAAATTCAACATTTAAAATATCTTCAATATTTATTTTGTTGGAACGTCGAAAATTCTAGACGTTATCACTAAACATTCGACAACTAGACTATAATTACAGGAAATTTCGAAAAGTATCAATTATACAGCTGTGTTTCATCTTCGGATAACTTATTTCACTAGTTCACTAGTGAATGAAGTGATATTGTGAGCATACCGGGAACACCATTTTTTATACTTAACTTTTTCTTTCAGCTGCATTAAATAAAAGGTATTCATTTATTTATTTCATGGGATGTAGAGCAAGAAAGGCTGTTATCGCCAAACATAAACGGTAATATCCAAGTTCTTCGAGTTGTTGCTTGACACAAATTTCAAAACCGCGTAAAAATGGTGTCAAACAGAGCGACTGAAATAAAGGTAACCAGAAGAAAGGCTACTAGTTTGGCGATTTACTATCCTAAAACGTATTCTTCGCCAAGCAGTACGCTAAAATAAGTTCCAACCGAAAAGTCTGCTAAATATATTATGAGCTTCTCTTAACCTCTTCGTTTCAACCGATTACTTAATTGAGGAAGGTTCTCATATGAGATTTGTTTCTACATATTCCTCAGTATTTGCCATGTATTTTGTTGATTAAATAGAGGGCGCTTCGTTAAGAGGATCCTTTATTGTATTGTTAGTTTAATGCCTATTTAGTGTGAGAAAACAGTAATAGAAAAAGTTAACAAGAATCCGATATTGTAATATATTTTTAACAATGGAACAAAAATAATACTAAATACTAAAATATGTAATTATTTGTCTGAAAATACTATAATATGGAAAGTATGAATGTACAGTTGTTTGTTATGTTTCTATTGTTCACCTTTTACACAGGGATTTTTAATTTTTACAAATAATTCGATTTTAGAAGCAATATCAATATGTGGAAAACCATTCGATTCCAAAACAAACCCTTAGGAGGTTTTTCTTCGTACTTTTTAAAATACTCGCAAACCAATATTCCAATATAAATAAGTTTTAATTAATATTTCATTTTAGTTTTCAACGATTCAACGATTTACTTATAGAATTTGGAATCCGAAAATGATTAAACGTTTAATAAATACAATGGAATACTTATTAGAAATATTTTTGTTAACTATACGTAGTGTTTTAGTAAGCATGAAATAATGAATACAAATGTAAAATATTATTTCTGTGTGCCTCTGTCTTTAACTCGTTAAAACAGTAAACAAACTATTCCTGTAGATAAAGATTTTAAAACATTGTGCCTTATGTTAACTAAAAACTTTTTCTTTACCTTACTGTGTAGGTCTTGAAAGAAAACAAGAAGAACCATGTTTGTGATCGGGTCTCAGAACTTCCGACAGAAGATGCTGGTCATCGTGGGAAAACTCATTCGGACCAAGGATGCAGAACTCGCCGACCCCGCAGAAGCTAAGGCACAAACACAGCTCAAAGTAAGTTCCTCTCTTGAAAATAAATTTACCTAATCAGATAATGTAAATTATTTATTAAATATATTAGTGATAAAATAATCACCTGAAGCTATTAATATAAACATATTAATATAAACATATATGATAGAAAGAACATAGAACAGCTACACTGCATGGTGTGATAGTATTCAAAAGCAGTATTAGAGATATAAGTCACATACCTTGTAAATTAAATAATCGGTCATATTACGATGCTGATACCTGAGATGGCACCTTCTTCGAATTTCCGCACAATTCTACAGAAGACTTTGGAGCTCATTTAAATTTCAAGTGTGGCATTTCCCATTATTTCCCGAATCCGTTCCTCATGGACATCACCGAATATAAAGGCGCTGAAACCACTCTGTGCTTCCCATTTTAAAGAATGTCTTATACTTTTATTAATTAATTCAATAAAATCTAAATATAATGATATAATATTTTACTTACTTCGTTAATAATGAATCTTCAAAAGTTGTTTCTTCCAATCAGTTCGTTTCAAAAGACAAAATATCATTCTTTGAAAAATATATGAGAAAAACATACTTTATAGATGCTCAACAGTAAATGATGTACTAGACAAAGTATTTATTTTGAAGGAATAAGTTTTGAAGTACATTCTAAAAAATGATTTGAAGAATGTTTGAGTCATTTTGGTTCATCTTGAAACATTCTTATCCTTGAAATGGCTTAAGTAAACTGCAGAGTCTATATTTAAAAGATTAGTACTATTGTTACGATTTAGGATCCTCCTTTATATGCCTACAACAATAAGGGCAAAAATGTAAAATATATTTAGCAATAAAAAATTTAATAATTTACTTACATAAATAATCGAAATTGTTTTCTATGACTTGAACAGTAATGTAAGCCATTGTTTTATAATCATGACATAATTTTCAATGTGTTACGTCTATTTATAATAAATATAAAAAAATTGCAACAACTTTTCAAAAGGCACTATATTTTTAAACCTCGTTTTTCCATTAAAAATAAATGTAGTTTCTTAAAAATACAATGCCTTAAACACTGTAATCAGAAATCAATGCATAACACAACGGCTATTTTTTCGTATGCTTTCAATACTTCAGAATTTCTTTCATTTTTTCAAATAGTCTCACATATGAAAAAGGCTGGTAAAAAAATTGTCTGTAGGATGGAGTAGTCATACAAAAAGTATCTAAGATTGTGTGGTGGGAGAGTATGTGGCGAGGAGGTAGGCAGTGTGTTGGAAATAATTGATTTATTGGAAACTAGAAATGAATAAGATGGCGTATTTCATCAATAGTTTGAGAGCTCATATGATCATTGGAAATATATTAAGATGCTGTTGTTCAATCATGCAGTGCGGGGTTTTTTGTTGGTTCTTAGTATTTTGCTCTCTTGACCATTATGATTATATGGGTCATTTGGAGACCTACTATCGAAATAAGTATAACTTGTAAGTAGTTCTATATGTTTAAATAGCATGAAGAAACTAAAATAAGTAGCTAAACTAAAAAGATAAAACCACTCTCACAATATTATTGAACTTTGGATTACTTTTCATCGCAAGAAATTGTCATCAAATGAGTCTATACGTAAATAAAATAATTATTGCTAGATTACTTTAAATTCTACGGAGTCAGACACTAGCACAATGGGTTGTTATCTTAAGTATTGCATCAAATATTTTCTAAAAGTATATTAAAAAAGAAATATGATATTTTAATTCTATTTGACAACTTTAAAGTGTATTTAGATACTGACTTCCGATCAATGAAATACCCACATCCGTTTTCTTTTTAGCTTTACTAATTCTTTAATATCATGGCTATTAAGTGACAAAGAAACATAATAAGAATAATTTTATAAAGCTAAATAAATGCTTTATGTAAGAAAATAAAAAAAAAAAAAAACTGAAAATGTATTTTTTTGCGAAACAATTGATCATTTCAACGTATTCGTATATCTTAAAGAGAGAAGAAAACATTCACAGTACACAGAACAGTCAAATATCATGTTACTCTAGGTTTTACTCTGAAGCTTTCCAAATTTGTTGTTTGGATTATTTAGAAATATGTATATGTAATATTTTAGATGCAAAACGATCAATGGAATCAACAAAAGGAAAAAAAATGATAAAAAGAACTCAACTTGAGGCTATAATCGAAACTCAGGATATTATTTCCACATTAAATAATGCTTTTCTCATGCAAACGACTTTATTCGAATTTAAATAATCGTTTACCCATCGATATATGCATCAGGAGATTTATTTTGTCTTTTAAGAGCAAACGATATGACATAAAGCCAAATAATACCTAGATTAAAATATAACATGTTTTATTCATGGCATATATATTAACAAATATTTGTATTCATTTATTTTTGTGTCATTTCTTTACTATATTGATCGTATTTTTTTAAATATTTATATTTAGTTTTTGAGGTACCTTTACGGAATGGATAAAGTGGTTTTGTGTCTTACAAAGTAGGAAAGAAAGGTATTATTCTATAATAAGATCAGCATTTAAAAAACGCGAGATCTCTTTCGTTAATTTTAATTAAATTTTTCTTTTTAATTCGTTTATAATACATATTTATTGTGATTTTGTTACTAATCATTATTAAAATATTACTAATGGAAATAATACAGTTTTTTACTAACGAAATTTTTATAATTAAAATTAATCGATATGAAAATTATAATGTATCCTAACAATTAAGTATAATTTCAACATTTTGTATAAGAGATTTTTTTAACCTTATTAATTTTCCCAAACGTTTTTTGTAAAACATTAGCTTTCGTTAAATTAAAACGGTCCTAATTAATAAAGATAACAATAATCGTTCGTTAATAACTGATAACAATAATCTGAATTGGGTTAATTCTAGACTATTGTAATAAGTTATAACTCTTTCAAATAATTACTTATCAAAATTTTATTATAGATTTTCATTGAATAGTTATTAAGCAACTTAATTTTTTTAAAAATTACAGAACACTTTAGAAGAACATTTTTTTATAAGGATAATTGTTTTTAGTGAGTATGAAGTTTTTGTATTGGTTTCGAAAATATATTTCTTCAGTTTTCCGTTCAAATAGTACAAACTGTGTTTATTTTAGAATAAAATATATTTTTATACTGTTGCTTTGTAATTATGACAGTTTGTGACATGAAAATATGACTATACCTTTAGCTAAGGAACCTAAGATATAGAAACAAAAAAGAAAATTATTGCTATTAATTATGTAATTGATATATATATATATATATATATATATATATATATATATATATATGTGTGTGTGTGTGTGTGTGTGTGTGTGTTCAGAAATAAATGAAATAAATATGTTTGTATATAATAATAATAATAATAAATTGTTGAACTATGTAACGAAAATAAATTGAAATAGTTTAAAATGTTAAATTAAAACTAGTAATAAAGGCTAATATTATCAAATAGATATAGAGAGTTATTATACAATCCATTAAAAACAAAACATTAGTTAAAATTAATTAATTAATTCGTATTAAAGAGGACTCAGTCTAAAAATGAAATATAGTCTTTAGATCGCTCTAAGTATACTATTAATCAAAATTACATATAAGAAAACACATAATAAAAATGTATAAAATGTAATAGTAAATTACTCAACTATAGCAATGTAAATTTAACTATATTTAATATGGAATAATAAAACTTTAATTTAAAAATATTCTATTACTACAATGACCATAAAAGACTAAAGCATCACCAAATCCTACGAAGTATAAATCAAAAAATAGATAAAAATAAAACTCTGCTGTAAAAAACGTTGATAAAATTATTCAAAATACCGTCTCAGTTTTGGAGCTAAGAATGTGTTTTTATACAAGTATTATAGAACATAACCTTCATACTCAGCATTATTACTTAATAATAAAAAAGTAAGAAAATACAAGCAAAATTTCTCATT
>BMAW01046217.1:0-25258 GCA_019974015.1 Nephila pilipes | reverse complement strand
CCAACATGACATGAACAAAGGACTCCACCTTAGCAACACGATTAGCATTTAAGTAAATTAACTTGAAAAATAGAACATTGGTTGCTGAAATCATCTTGGAATTTCCATAGTATAATCGTGAATAAATCAATTGTTTGAAAAGCAGCAAATATCTGAAACTCCTCCTTACGGATTTAAACACGTAACTCTGGATAACTTTCTCTCTTTCCAATAATTTTTTCTAGTTCGTTTTTTATATTGTAATAAGTAATTATTTACATTACCAATTAATCTAGATTGTATATATTGAATTATTTACTATTAAGATATTTTTGATATGAGAAAAATAGATCTTTTCTTTATTTCATTAAGGTGCTCGTATATGAATCTTTAAAATGCCAGTTTCTAAAGCATCAGGTGGGTTCAAGAGTAGTTGCGGTTTTTAATTATCAACTTTAGAACAATATATCTTAATTTACAGTTAAGTTCAGATTAAGGCCCATTATATATAGAATCTTGCCATTTTTGACAAAAAACAAATCTATTGATTCCAACAGCATAGAATTCTGGAGATCTATAACCGCTAAACTCTTTGAAGGTATTTTTACCTGGTTTGGTTGTAGACGTCCTATTTTATAGGAAGATGCCGAGCTGCTACAAAATGTGGTATCCGATTGGAGAGAGGTATGGTGAGTAAGTTGGGAGAGGTAGAATTTCCTAATCCGTTCAATTTCTGCACCGTTATTTGAAAGACATTCGGTTTGACATATCCATGTTGAAGAATTGCTCATTTTCTATTGAGCAATTCTGAGCATAAATGTTGTAATTATCGGTAAATTTTGTTGGTTTCCTAGCAACAGTTCTTTGATGTGATGGTTTCGCCAGGGTACAAGAAGTTGTAATGAATGATTTCATTTGACGACTAACTAAATAGTGATGTAGCTTCAGTTTTGTTAAGTGTTTTGGTGCTTCATCTATGTCTAGTTACTGCGCGAAACGCCATAGGTTGTTGAATGGAATATATTACTTGTCGAATATCAAAAATGCAATCAAGAAATAGGTTAGTTTTGATGCAAGAAAGAAGCGTAGAACAGACTTCGTACCGGCGAAGTTTTGATTTTCCTTCAGGCTTCGAGAGCTCCATTTGTCTCTCTTTTTTAAATTTTCTCAATGGGCGAAAATGTCGGACAGCTTCTGAATGGTCAACGTTTAGTTCTTGTTCAACTTCTCGTTTTGTGTGCGTCCAATTCAATAATCTCTTTCGCAGACGGACATTCCTAATACTCATCATCATCATGACTCTCGTATCCAGTACGGAGTATTTTGAACCAATTGTGAGGTGTACAATCGTTAACGCCCCCTTGCCAAATGAGTAGTTGATATTGCGCAAATTTTTTGTTGCTCTAATTCCCTGTTTTGAATTCATGAAATAAAATTGCTCGAAATTGCTCTCTTCCCATCATTACTTTAACAGCCTAAAAGAAAATGGAACAAATAATGACCGAAAAACATTTAGCATAAATCGGTAGAGGAAAATTCTCTCTTTAACATAGTATATTATGTGGACATTATTGAATGAATGTTTAGTCCAAAATCTGCATGAAAGTTTAAAATAACAAAAACTTAAATGGATTTTACACCAACCCGATAAATTAATTTTATTACTTTGTAATGAATTGTTTAACATTGTATGCAATACACAAACATTAAGAAAATATATATTGTGCAAACATGTAATGTTTATAATAAAAGATCTTGTTTCCTGGTATTAAAATATCCTATTCTAATACTATCCTAAGCTTTAATATATGATGCGACATATATCAGTATAATATAGTACATTTCCAAACTCAGTGAAAATGTATTAAAAGTATTATAAACAAAGCATAACTTCTCCTTATGGGTACCAGAAAATGCAGGAGAAAATAAAATACAGAATCGAAGACATTTTTCATTTGTGATATTCATGTCTTAAAATTATTCTTAGAACTTAGGGTTGTTTTGGTGCCTGATAATAATAGTCATTTTGTTGAACTATAACAGTATCTTTTTAGCCAAAAAGTTTTTCTTTCCCGTTGAGTTGAATATGTATATGATTTTTCACATATACATACATTTAGATACCATTTTAAAAAATAATATTGCATAAATTAGGTAAAACAATGCACAAAAATAGTGAACAAACAAATATAATAACATTATTGCTTATTAACTTTGAAAAAATTATAGAACTTTGTTATTTTAGAAATTTTGAATTTTTTTCTCTTTTTTTTCATGTAAAATATTGTTTCTTAAAATTTAAGTATTACTTAGAAACTTTTTTGGTTCAATATGTGCTTTATAGGAGCATAAAATATTTGGAATCATATAGAGTAACAGTTTTTTTTTAAAAGGTACTTGAATACAAATTTATCTCACAAACCATGTCCTTATTCAACAACAGGAACTAAGACTGAAAAACCTTTGAGATAAAAAATTATTTTTATAGCTCTATAGTTGGTTAAAATATTATTATTTGGCACAGAGAAAAATAATCAAAGATATCTTATTAAATAAACAAAGAAATAAGTTAAATATAATATTGCAAGAAAATACAAATAATGTTAGTGTTAAATAGTACCTTATTTAATGTATATTTACCTGAAAATATCAACAAAAAAATTCCGTAATATTGATTATTATGAATTAATTTCCTATGAGACTCTTAATAGTTTAAATAATTTATTTTTATTACAAACAGTTGTATGTTTTCATTTTCATAAGAGTGTATTTTTTAGTATTTAAATTTTAATTATATATATTTAATTTTATAATTATAAATTCTAAAATGGTTTTAGCTTTTCTCATAGTCTAAAAGATTTATTCAGTTTTACATAAAATTTTAAATTTACATTAACTACTCAAAATAAGATGTTTCATCTTATACGTATTTGACATCAATTACTCTCTTAAAAGATCATGTTTCACGTAAAAAAAGCATCGCGAAGATTTTAAGTTATTTCTAAAATGAATTTCAGATATATTACCAAAATAGGCAATTAAAAAAGTTATTTCGGAAATATTATTGAATTGCGAATCGAGTAACAAAAATCTCCAAAATTAACTGAAATTCCATTCAAATGATAACAAAGAAAGATGACTGAAATTGACCCTAATAATGCTTCATCAAAATAATTGTTATCTTTTCGAATTTAAGAATGGTACCTCAGCCTTTCACGTTCCAGCAGATTTCAGCGTTCCACTAATCCGACTTTTAACTTTTGTTCTCTTAAGTCGAAGACTGGCATAGTGTTTCCTAAGAGGATTAAGGAACAAGGGATTTGCATGGAGTTTCAAAACAAAAGAATGGAATAAAGAGATAATATTTTGTTTCTGCTCTTTCTTTTTCAGTAAGGGAGAATGATTGGAGATTTTATTTTGACAATGTGATTATGGTTTTGGATGAATGGGTTTATGGTCTGGGTAGAGATTAAATTTATTCTTTTATGGAGCTTTTGATGTTTGTGTAAAATTAAAACGGGACAGACGATAAGCTAATGGATCTAAAAATTGGCCTCAAAATAGATGTTTCGAATAAAATAAATTTTCATATCCGATCATAGGTATTTAAATTACTAGTTTTATACTAGTTTCTACTAGTTAAAATAATTCTATACAAAGTGTATAATTAAAGAATTTTGCTTACTAAAAATGAAACATTTATATATATTTGAATTTACATTTAATCAAGGTTTGGTGATAGCATAACTATCCATTTTCTTTGCTTCATGGAGTAAAATAATTTATTTTTCGAGGTTTGAAATTATATATTAAAGAAAAAATTATAATCATAATAATATTAGTGTGAAAGTTAAAAATAAGCATTAAATTAAACAACAAATTTAAACTATTTCTTTGAGGCTGATTTTATGAATAATTTACTAGAATAATTTAACGTATTTAATACTTTATTTACTATACCTACAAGATTAAGTTTTTGCTCATAAACTTGGCGTGAAAAAATGAATTTTGGAAAAGAAATCTTTTGGAAGATATCTACGCGTATAATCTATTTTCAATTTTAATTGAAAATCCTTATAACAAAAAACTTAAAATGAAATGAAAAACAATTTTAAATGTAAATCATGCATTTCATATGAATACGAGAAATAGTATACGTCATATTACATATAATTACAGGATATATTGACTCAAATTTCATTTATTTTAATTGATTTGTGTTACAAAAGAAAAGTTTGACGTTGTCTAGAACACACAACAGAGGCAGTTTTCATTGAGTCGTATGTTAAAGTCCTGAGATGCCATTAAAGTTCTGTGGTGCAGAGTAGTTATTAAACGCTAAATATACAGAGGCTTTAAGTCCTCTTGTTGTAGTGGTGTGGAAGTTTGGAGTAGGAGGTGTCAGCTCAGGTGTAGTTCTCATAACTTGACCAAGGTGCCAAATTAGAATAGCATGGCACACAGAAATTATGTTACTTTGTTGTAAGAAACTAATAATCATTCAAAAATAACGGAGAACTTTTTGCTATTTTTCTCTAATTTTCTGGTTATTCTATTTGAAATTGCACATTAGTTGTACGGTATTGGAATATTTATATTTAGCATATCTTAAATATAATATACCATCTATGATGCAATATCTTCAAAATGCTTCGTTTTCTAATAAGTCATTGAAAAGGAGGCTAAAGTATTATTCATAACCATTTCTCTTCAGTGAAGCAAATGTTCAACTGCATGTATTTAAAATTCAAACAGTTTCTTATATATATATATATATGTTGCTAATTTGGTGTAATAAAACATTATATGTTCGAGTTAATAATCCTTTGATGAATTCCTATTCTGTGTTTCTCTCTCGAAAAGTCCTGAACAGATTTTTGGAGTGAAAGTAACAGAATTAAAATAAAAGATTCCATGGAAAGTTTTGTTAAAAACAGATTAGCTCCCAAAGATGCCTCCTTTTTTTTTTTTAAAAAAAAAACCAATTATTTAATTAAATATTAGAATTAAAGCAAATGATAACATGGCAAAGAAACAGAAACTTGATTGATTGATTGACTGATTCACTCGCTCGCTCATTCATCTATTTATTAGGGATTGGTTAGAAAAGGTATTTGGAAAGCACATTAGTTTGAAAAGTGATCGAGTAACAATTTTGTTGTTGACAAAAGTAACAGACGCTTGTGAAACGAAAAGAATTTCATAAGTTTAAGCATTTTGTCTCATTACGCAAAATATTATAAGAGAAAATTCTGGTGAAATAGAGGATTTCAACCTCTGTAAAATCTTTTAATATCTTCTTTGATTTGCTAGCAAGAAGACGATGGTTCTTCTAAATGGTTCTTCTAAAGAAATCTTAGCCGGTTATGATTGCTTAGATTCTACTTAAACTTCATTGAAAATAAAATTTTGCTCAGGATAAACTAGCTTTATGATGCATTTTCAAAATTTTATCTCAACATTATTCCTTTCTATTTCATTTAAGTGCAATTTAAGTCTTTTTTGTGTACATAATAACTACGAATCTCGAAAAGATTTAAAGTGCGGAAACTCAAATTCTTGTGAAGAAACTACTTTTGTAATTGAAACATAATTTAACAATGAATCTGTTTTACGTAATAAATTTTATTATAATACTGTTTTTAAACATTATATGAAAGAAAGTATGCTTTTGAGAATCAATGAACTAAATTAAGATAAAACCTTATGTTGTGTTAAATAGTTTTAATCTTTATAAAAAAAACATCTCGACAAAATAATAAAAAGTTTGGAATATATCCCCGCCTTTTAATCGCCAGAAAAAAAATGTTTTTAATTTAATGTATTTTTAACTGATGAACAAACTATATTCCAAATAATTTCTTTAGTTTTAGAATTTGATTATCAAGGAATATAACATCCATACCATTTTAAGGACAATTTCAGAATTTTGTTTGACATTATCAAAATATATCATAGAATTAACAGTTAAATTTGAATATCATCATAATTACTTTCAATGTAAGTGCCACTATTTGTAACTTGAATAATTTGTAAAGCTGAATCGTTTTTGTGTTCACGCCTGAGTCACCAAATTACAATTTCCAAGTGCCAATCTTGGCTACCAGACTAAATTGTCTGCTTATTCAGCGTTCATAATTAGTTATTCAGTGTTGTTTGTTTTGGAATAAGATGCATTCAGAATCTCTCAATAAAATCGAACTTTGTTTGGAATAGGTTTCTTAATTTATTAGTTGCTGGCCACTTGAACCAAGTCATTACTTCGATGAAAGATATATTAAAAAATATAAAGAAATACATAACGATAATTATCTCTTAATTTTCAGTCTCCAGTTTAAAAAAAATATATACTTGACTTTTCCTAGTTTATGCTCATAGATAAACCCAAGAGCTCCTAAATACAGTTAGAAACCTTATTAATCCCAGAGAAACTAACAAGTAATCAGCTTTCTGTCAACATTATTTTCCTCGGCTTGTAATTTCGTCTACTGCTGACTTCTCAGGAAACAACTGAAAGAAACAGTTCTTTTGTTGAAGCACAAAAATATTTTTATCTTATTAAGTCTTTTTTCTTTTTAGTCTATCTTTTATTACTAAGCCAATTTATTGAAGACAATATTTCTTGTTTTTGGAGACTAACGCTTTTATTCTATTTTGTGATTTGATTTTGCAATCAAAGCCATTTCATAAATGTATTTACGTTTTGCTAATTAACGTTAAAAGAAATATTGACTTATACATACGAAAAAATTCATTTATTAAATTTTCAGTTATCCATTAGGAAACAAAATAACTTACAAGAAATTGAAGATTTGTTTTCTTGATTTGTGATCTTATGAAATTCCGTTGCTTACGGGTTTAAGTTTTGTTTGTATAGCAGAAAAAGTAATACATTTCTTAATGAATAAAAAGTGATTATTAAAGCATTCTGAATTCTTTTTTTTTTTTTCGGGGGTGGGGCAGAAATAGATGTAGTTTATAAATGTGGTTTAGTATGATTAAATTACTTAAAAGGCTATCTATTTCTTATTTTAATTTAATATTGTAACAGAATCTTGTTATTGTTATTCATCCATACGATTTAAAACAAACGAAATTTGTATAATTCTTTAATTTGAGTTCGAAACATATGACCCTACATGAATTTTCATATTTAAAATCTACTATTAAGTTATATACCTTATATCTATTAAAAATTTACATTTATATTGATTAACAGTTTTTAAATTAAACTGCTTTGTTTTGTTAAGATACATTATATTGGCAGAAAATAGTCGTAATTATTGTAGCATTTTAAATCCCTTTTTTATATATTTCTTAGATATTATTTACATTTTAGTGAATTACTTTCATGCACTAAAACAACAGAGAGGTCTTATAAGTAAAATTACGGAAGCAATTGCCCTTTAACTTAAAAATTCTGCTTTATGTAATGTTTTAATATAAAGGAAATAATTAGTACCAAAAGATAAAAGCTGTTTCCGAAGAATTATCTACAATTTTTTCTTAATTTAAAATTTAGAAAATATTTCTGAAAACTACAGTTTTTCAAAGATATTACGCTGGTGTGAAATAAAAAAATATTACATAATGTTTCCTCTTTAACAATACTACTATTTACCTGTTACCATCATCGTTTCTATTTAGATACAATAACTTAGCCTTCTGTAGCACTTTATGCTTTACGATTTATTATTCTCCAGAAATCAAATTTGTATTCCCACAATTTATAACTCTCTGAACATCTTTTAAAACTATTCAAAATTTCTATTTTATTTACTTCTGTTTTATATCTAGCTGGGCTGTACGTATTTAAAGAATCCCTTTTTATTTCGAGTTCACAATGCTCCCGCATGCAAATTAGTTCCGTTAATTCATCATCACAAAATATTCAAATTAATATTCTGTGGAATTGGGTCCAGAAAAATATTTAATCCTGTTTATTTTAATTTAAAGCAGACTTGGCCATCCCTCGGACCGTGAGCCGCATGTGGTTCGCCAGATATCAAACTGCGGCGGGCAGAAATGGGTCATCTAAACAAGAAATATAACATTTATTGTACATAAAAGCACCAAAGAGCTTTCCATTATGAGTCACCGTTTGCTTCATATTCCATTACTATGGGAATAATTCAACACACTGACTCAACAACCGTCACATTTTTAATTCATATTCTCAGAAACAATTACTAAGTTGAGTTCATTTTAAAAAGGGTGCGGGGCGTCTTAAGTGAGTGGGCAATACACAATGTGTACTCCGCCAGTTAACTTACTAAATAGCATACATTACTAGACGTGGGAAGGAATGAGGCACCTGGATAACAGTTCTCAGTCTGTCTCTTCAGCACACTTATTATATTTGACACAGAAGCGTGTGGTTCGCTACACACAGTCCAATGTCTAATTTGGTACCAGCATTGTGTTGTAACTGTAAGACAGTTTTTAAAGTTATATTTCGTGCAAATAGATTTAATTCAATAAAATGTGACTTCGGTTAATTTATTGCAGAATGTGCTTGATTTCTCTATCAGGGCTTGGAAGAATTAGTCGCTTCCCACGATTCGAGAAGTCAAAAATAGTAATAGTTTTTAAAGTTAGAATTTGAAATAGTGTTTAAATAGCCAAAATTGAAAAAAAAAAGTGATAAATTGAATTAATCACAAGCACGCGCTTGCATACACATATATATAAAACCATCCACAAAATCCTTTGAGTTGAACAGGCCTGAACTAAAGGTATACGTAATGGTATTAAAATTAGTTATAAGCAATATGATACGGGACTAGATACTATCAGTAAATATACAGAGTATTTGGATAGGTTACTATGGTCATTCACTATTCGCTTTACATGTGCAATGATTATGTGATTATTCATTTCACATGCATAAATAGGGTTTAATATATGCTTCTCTAGTTCTCTTACAAGTATTATGCTTATTACGTGGCGATTATGTACAATTTTAATTTCAGTGTTCATTAAATTCCTAACTTTAGTAAAATACCGAAGGTAAATAGGATTGTGTTATCTGACAAATGAATATTTTATAAATCACTTGTAAATTCCCTTTCCTGTGATATATATGTATTGCTATATCCCCTTTCGCAAAAGCAACAACAACAACGTTTGAAGTTTGTTCGTTTCTGATGTTTTTTTCCTGGTCTCTCTCTATGTATATATATATATATATACGGATGGTTTTATATATATGTATTAGATATCTGTGGCAATTATGCGATACATAACAAAAAAGATGGCACCTGGTTGGTGGAATAAGGCGAAAGGATAATAAAGCTCGAGAATTGCTCCCATCAAAGACTATCGGTGGATGAATAATTCTTTCACAAGAAGTTTACCTAACTTCTTACGAGATTTTGTATTACTCGAGAGTAAGAAATTAAGGAAATTTTTTTTTAAAAAAATACTCTTATTCTATAGGATATATTTTTTTGACCAATAGGAGGTCACTTTTGCTGTTTGAGTTCATACACCTTAATATGTGTCTGTTATTTATTATTAATTCATAAAGTTATTATCAAATGTGATATTTTATAAATAACTCTGAGATCATAAAGGTTTAAAAAAAGAGGGTACGTAAGTGATGTTTCAAAACATTATAAAATATAAATTGAAACATTAAAATGGACGTCTTTCATTCGTTTTCAAGCTGAGCAATAATTTCTGTAATAAAAATTGCGTAAGAGTTAAAAATTTGCGTGCAAAAAAGAAGAAAGAAAAGAAAAAGAAATTAGAATAAACATTTCTCCATAAATGGAAAAATTACAAACATTACATTGAAATATAGACAAAGTTGCATGAAATGTGGATAACAAATTCCTGTGATTGTAATTTGTAGCTGTAATTTTATAATTGTAACATTTTAAAAATGTTAAATTACTTAGTGTTTCAATATTTATTTCGTCATCAATGAAAAATTAATGATAAACCAAATTTGCCTGTATTATGACCAATAAAAAATGAATGACATTATTAAATATGTTTCTTCATAACTTCTGATTTGTTTGCTTTATATAAGAATAAAAAGAAAATATTAATAACAAAATTTTATTATTTCGGAAATAGTTCCTTTTTTTTATTGACTTATTCGATATGTCTGTCTCTCCACACATTCCCCAATTATTTAAAACTCGTAACCAATCCTTTTCCAATACAAATAAAAGAATATCGATTTCTTTTCTTGATATTCTTCTTTTAAATTATCTAGGGAAGAAAAAAAAATATCAATTTTATTCATTAATCCCTCAGGGTTGAAAATGAAGAATCCTGAAAAGGTAGAAATCCACAATTCTTCCTCACGTGAGCAGCTAAAATATTGAGGGAAAACTGTAGTTTTGTATCTGGAGGCATTCGTAGCGCCATCTAGTGTTGTCTCGAGGAGAAGTCTTGACGAGAATCTCCGGAACACGCAAATATCTCGTTATGGGTTTCTTTTAATATCATCAACGAAGAAACGCGCCGAAGGGAATAGAGCAGCTCGAATTTGGATTCAATTATGCTCCGTCCTACTTCTCTCTCTCTCCCTGGTCTGTTTAGTTTTTTTTTTTTTTTTTTTTTTGTGATTTTTAGTTTTGTAGCAATATTAAAAATACAACTTGTAGATTGGAGGAAGGTATGATGAAGAAATATCTTCCTTCTCATTGGATTATTTCTTAGAAGATTTTTCTTCTTACTTCCGAAGATGTTTCATGTCCTTTAAGTTAAATAAATTCCGGTTTTCAGGAAGAAAAAATATGGCAGAAATACCTTTTCAAAACAATTGCGTGTAAAATATGTTTATCGCTTTACAAGTTAAGACACAAAAGAACATATCAGAGTATAGCATTGCTTTCAATATGCATAATAAATATAGAGAATCATATAAAAATAAAGAAATAGTCTAAACATGAATTAATTGAATTTTAAGAAAATAATGTACTTAATAGTTTCCAAAAGAAAATTACTTAAGCATGTTTTTTGGAGATAGAACTAATATTAATACGAAAAAGGAATATTGTAATATATTTTGTATGCATATTTTTATAAATTTACCAATGAAAAAGTTAAACATTGCAAAATCTATAAAAAGTTGAACAAAATACAAATTTACAAAAATGAATACTAAAATATAAATGATAGCAAGAATAGGAAATAAGAATGATGAAACGATGTAGAAACAAGACCAGATATTGAAAAAAATTAGATATATAGAAAGAAACATCAAAATAGAAACGAAATATAACACTTTAAAACTACGGAACTGGATTACGACACTTAAGTCCTGGTTTAAACTCGTTATACTGACCAAACTTTTCCAAACGGAAAAATGTTATATAAAAATTGTACATAACCAAAATTTTCAAAACATCTACGGTATAATTAAGAGAAGGATACCTGAGTCGGCAACCTCATCTCCAAACTTGCACAACACACTAAAAGGTAAACTTGAAGCTTCCTCAGATTCAATTTGTATCAGCTCCGCTACGCAGCAGATCTGAAGCAGCATCAGGATTCAAACTCACAGTTGGATGAAAACAATGCTGGCCTATAACCTCCCGAGCATTACACATCATTAAAAAAAACTAACAAAAAAAACTGTATCTGAAAAAGAACGTTATGAAAAATTAAATACCAAAGGTAAACAAATTCTAAATACATATGGGCCTCGGGGCTTATGTTTCCATTCGAATTTCTCCGGAAACCTTAAATATGCCTAGAAATTTATCAGTACTCAATAGCGAGTCCTTTTGTACATTTAAGTCACATTCATTACTGGTGCAACACTAAATTCATAGAGAAGTGGGAACATAAAACAGAAAGTTCTGCGTTCCATATAAACTCACGGCTAACATAGACGTTTATTTACCTTTCAAATTAGAATACACAGCTCTTAATTCACTTCGTTTTATTTGAGTGGGATTATTATTCTTCGTTTCAGTTCCGTAAAATATTATTCTTCACAAATCTTATGAAGTTAACTGAAAGTGATGTGCATTACAAGAGAAGAAGATAAAATTCGAGTTTAAAATTGAAAGAGTTTAATGATATCATGCTTGATTCTTTTTGGAAGATGTCCACCAAAATAAACAAATATACTACATCGGCAACAATAATATGTTTATTATCTTCAGTAAACTTGTTTACTGCACTTATAACAATAATTCTAGACACACGTCAAAATGGTTCCAATAATATCCTTTATACTACTTAAATGATTAAAAAGTTGATACTGATATTTATGAAATTATCTACTAAATACAATTACTTTGCTTTTTTTAAAAGTAAAAAAAAAAAATCTCAAAATGTGCATCGAACTTTGAAAATTTTTATTTTTCGAATGATAGACTACATCGTTTTGCATTTTTGAATCTTATTAAAATAAAATGCAGAAACAACCAAATTAAGGCTACCAAAAAAAATTAACTTTTTTTATTCAATTAAATAATTTAAGAATTATTTTGTTATCGATAAAATTAAGTTATATAAATTTAGTTTGTAAAACGGCTCAGACGCGTCAGGTTTTAAGATAAAATTAGTTGGTAAATGCATAAACGTGAATATTTTTCCAATACAAATTTAAACAGTATTTTATGTTATTTGAAAATGTTGCATTCCATTTAACAAAATAACTAACTAAAAGCATACCCAATAAACCAATTAAACCAATGAATTAATTAAATAAAATTAACCAATAAAAATATGTAGCCTGTTTAGAACAATCTCTTAATATTCTAGTATATCGAATATTATTCTTCCCCATTACATTTACATACATTATTCCCATTGTCAATTAACTTTAGACTTCAATCAAAGGTTTCATATTTAACTTCTCTCCATAGTTCCAGACAAAATACATTCAATTAAGTTTAACCAGACAAATGAAGATGCTATCTTTTCAAAACATTTATTAAAGTCATAGGTCAACCTTTGAAATGATACGTTTTAAATTCTTGTGTTAATACTGTTTAAATGTTTGTGTTTCCGATAATTTTAATTCCATTTACTACTTATTAGTTATTATGTTTCATAATAGATTTGCAGTTTGAATTTATTTTAAAAATAATTTCACTAAACCAGCGAAAAAAATACAGGACAAAGAAAATAATAACACAGAAGATTGTTTCTGTTACAACATTTTTTTTGCTGAGTTAAATATTGTAAATAAACGTTTTTGAAAAATTATTCAAATATTTATCGCAGTAAATTTCATGAACAGCTTATAGATAATAAACAAAGATATTATAAGACAATAATATTATTAATTTTTTAAAAAATCTATTCAGTAACTTAGGTGTGTAGCATTATCTAAGACATTCCACCTTTTTTGCTGAATTCCACATTTATATCAGCCGCGTCTGAATCTATATTTATTTTTTCAAATTTCATAATTTTATACAAAAAAATTATCAAATAAACGAAACATTATCAAAACATCAAACAGCTCTTATAAGCATATTTTATTTATATTTATTTTAACATATTCATGTAAAGAAATTTCAAAATCTAAGCATGAAATAAATGCAATCCATGTTCAATAGCATTTTAAATTCAAACTGGAAATGGAATTCCAAATTAAAACGAATATGCTATAGTTTGCATTTCAGTGTTGCTAAGCAACCTCACGGAGAGAAATGAAATAAATGAGCAATGGATAATAGCTTTTGCTAAACTTGAAAAGATTCTTTCTAAGGAAAATAAAAAATATTGCAATTTTACAGACAGCAGTTTCATTTGGTATTATTGAAGTTATAAATTTCATCTTAAAGTTTTACATATGCATTGATAACATATTTTATGTTACTATTGTAAGACTCTAATGAGCGTTAAGGATTTTTCAAAGTAATTCTTCATCCATTGAAAATTTGTTTTATAAATAAACAGAAAAGCTTTACCAGTTAAAGTTAAGAAAAGCTTTACAAAATATTATTTTAAAATAAATAAATAAATAAAACTACGAATTCTTATGAATTTTAAATTTATTTTCATCCAATACTTGTTAACTACAACTTTACGATTTTTTTTGAAGAACAAAATATATACATCTCAAAAATCTGGAAAACTCCCTTTTCTATAATATTAGAGTTTTCGAATACAGACATACTTTTCAAGTTATTTTTAGAAGAACTAAGTATTATCCTGACTATACATATTTTCATCTGAAAAATATGGCTATTAGAAATAGAAACCATTATCTTAGAAACCGTTTGAACATTCTGCTTGAAAACTACACTTAAATACTTTCTGAAGATTTTTTTTAAATAATGCTATTGTTCCAGATAGTATGCAAAAATATTCTCACAAAAACCAACATTAGATAAACATTCACTTGTTTTTGAAAATTATGATTAATAACTTTCTTAAAATATCTTTTGGTTGTAGATCAATTACATACAGGGTTATTCAAAATGAATCATCTAAATTCAAGATTCTATACTTTCAAAAATAAATTACACAGAATGATAAATAATACATTATGAGAAGAGAAAAATCTGGAAGTTTTGTATTGTGAACAATAGGTTGCCCTCCTGTGTTCTATGAAAAGCTATTTCAAAAAAGTTGTTCAAGAAACTTTTACGTAGCTACCTCACAGTTGTGTCGGATGCAGTCCACCAAATGACTTGATGTTACACAGCTGGCCGCCTAGGTCACCTGATATGGCCCCTCGCAATTTCTTCCTTTGGGGGTTTATAAGAGATAAAGTGTAAGCGCCACTGTGGTTCACAAATTTTTGTGAATTTAATCAGTGGATTTCTGTTGCTGTACAAACAATTACCACGGACACTTTACAATGCATTTGGCAAGAATTTACTAAATGAATTGACATTATACTTGTGACTAAATGAGGTTATTTCAAACACTTGCAAAAAAAAACCTTCCATTCTTTCCCTTTGCATTTATGCACTACTTATTCTGTGTTGTTTATTTTTGGTAATGTAGCATTTTGAAATCGGATGATTTATTTTGAATAACCTTATATCCTTTCCTACAGTTGGTATGAACTACATTTGTTTGAATAGACTCGTTTGCTATTTTGTAATAAATGTTTTCGCAAACTATAACTGTAAAGTTTTAAAAGAAGTTTTGAGATTTGTAATTTTACATTTTGAATTCTGACTTGTAAATTTATTGTATTATTTTCCGATTCTGTATCTCGTGGTAGTCAATTCTATCTCTAGTTGTGATTTCGCATAAGTTATTCTGTCAAATTGATCTAGCTATTCAAAATATCCTTAGATCAGGCATTGGTTGAGTGTAATTTGCGCAACAACTGGAAATATTTTATGTATGGCTTAACATAACTGGCATGTTTTATTACTTTCTTCAATATTTTATACAAATAGCAATAATGTACCCTTAGAAATCGGATTCCAGAAAACTGTGTTTTAGTCTTACATTCCATTTGTATTGTTTTGCAACAACTGTAATAAACAGTCATGATAAAAATAAAATAATGGACATTTATAATAAATTAGCTTCATGAAAAGATAGCACGAAATGGTGCAGTTTTTTAAAAAAGAGTTCGGAGAATTTCACATAACTTTGTTATAGTGTATTTATAGAATATATTATTTTATTGGTGCTTCTTAAGACTGGCGAATATCATGTATTACTCGTAACAGCGACCTATTTCACGCAGAATTCTAAATTTGTTTTTGTCTTCGAAGATAATATTTAACTAAACATTTACCTCAACGAAAAGTTAAGAGTTACATAGTTTTATATGAATTTATTTAAAAAATATATCGCTTACCCAAGTCTTATCATCCTTGCTATACTGCCAAAAAGCACATTGACTTATTTGTTATCGACTTATTTCTGTTATTCTTTACTATTTCTTTCTATTTAAGCCATTTCCTGTGTTAGATTTTTTGAGATTTAATTTTGTTTGTTTAATGTTATATAAGAATTTTCAATCTAATATGAAGGCGCTCGGTCAGTGAAACAAATAATTTAAAACCATATCTATAAGATAATATATCACCCTCAAAATTTCATTTCCTGAATATGTGAGCATTTTGAGGCTAAATTTATTTCACCTTAAACAACCAGTTTTAATACTTATAATGATTTTCAGAGAGATCTAACCAACAAATTACTATCAAATTGCACAATTCTAGCCTATTAAGCTACACTAGTCAATAGATACCTTAATTGGTGACTTGGTCCGATTTTAAAAGTTAGATCCACAAAAAATCTACTTAAATATGTACCATAATTATCTTTTGAAGGTAAATGATGAACAAAACAAAAAGAATATTATTGCAATTAGCCAAACGATGTGAACTGTATTTTGTAAAGTGCATTCGAATATATTTTAAAAGTGTAATTAACTTTAACACTGCAATGGTTGCGTCTGAGAAGGTGCATTAGTCGCTTAGTATCTGTTAGTATTCTCGTATCTATCAAAATTGTTGTATCCTCTTATCTTTACTATTTGATATACTTTGAAGTACATTTTACTTTGGTGTTTATGACGAATAAGTTCATAAAACTCAGAATGAAGCGTTTAATTCGCAAAGGACATTTATGTTATTTATAATGAATAAGTAAAATTTTGTATCTGAAATTATGTTTATACTTCGTGGTATGCTAATAGTTTGTCGCGAAAATAAATAAACAAGCATCTGAAAGATTTAACGCAGTGTTAAGAACTGCAAAAACCCAACCCATAGCTTTATTCTGAACACATTTAAAATTTATACTTTATAATATAAGTATTTCTTTTAAATTAATTTTAAATAAATATATAATTTATAAGAATGAAAAAAAATTCAAGTACATTATCTGTCTCTTTTTAAGCATTCTTAGATTAAATTCCAAGCATACGGACTCTTAAATTTGGAAATTGCTTCTCCCAACCAATGTTTTGGTAAACATCTCGTGCATTTACTGAAACTATCATTATAATTACTTGCCTCGTACTCCATTTCCGTCGTCCTGAATTACACAACAACAGGAATATTCATAAGTTAAATGATATTAATTCAGCTGTTATTATTCACCGTCGAGAGTTTACTGGAAATTTCTGGTTCTCGTTTAATACGTAATCTCACTGTTGAGTTGATTTATATGATTGCATATATGATTAGCTGAAAGGTGCGTATTATCTCTTTCGGCAGTTCATCACCCTCTTTGGAAAGAATTTAAATTGTTTTAAATCATCATTTACAATGATTTATGCTATTGTTATTTCTGATTGAAGATTGTATAGTAATGAGACAACACAAATTGGTAGAATATAAAATAAAGTATATTGCGTTGTTGCAACAATCATAATTGTTTGTCAAGGTCTATATTTAGTATGTATTTTACCCTTGAACTGCAAAACTACTATGGACAGATTTGTTTAGTCTGAATTGTAGTCTTTTGACGTAGAAGACTACTGACTTCGTACTGTAACGCATCCCAGTTATTTAATTCAAACACAATGGACATTATTTTATAGTTCAGTGAAGTTAAAATACTGTTTAGACCCACGACATGGTGCGATTATATAATCGCCAAATGAGCGAATTTTTAGGGTTACCATGTGCATATCAACGATTTTAATGGAACGAGACGCTGCGTGTATACGAGGGCTATCACAATTGGCGAGTTATCACTAAACGATCTTCCATCGCTAAATGGTGAATCAAAACTGTATTCCAACCATCAACAATTCTATAAGATGTCCTATGAGATGAACAAAGATGTACGTAGACAAAGAAGGCACAATTGATTCTCCCGCCAGGTTTCAAGTTCTATAGTGTTATTCGCTTTCTTCAAGCAGATTGGAATAATGCAGTCGAAATTCATCGAAAAATGATTCGAGTGTACATGAAGACTGTATTACTTTTGATGTTGTGCGTAAAGGGTGAAGACAATTTAAAGACGGGCGAACCAACGTTCATGATGAAAACGGATAATAATTAAAGTTCCTTCAAACATACCTCTAATGGCAGGAAGGTTATGACCACGGGGTTTTGGAAACCAAAAAGATGTCTTGCTCTTTGAGTTTATGAAACCGGAAACTACAATCAATGTAGCTGCTTATTATCAGACTTTTTGACGACTGCGAAGATTCCTTTAAAACAAAAGCAGAGGAATGAAGCTTCGAAAAAAGTGCAAGTACATTTCACATCACCGGCGGTAACGTTTCTCGAAGCGAGGAACGGAATACTTGTCCACCGATGTGACAAATGTCTGAATCTTCACGGTGATTATATCGAAAAGTAATCATGTTAGTACACAACATTTGGTAACAAATTCTTCTTGTTCTATACGTTTGTATTTTTTATGGTTCATTGGCGGTTGAAAAAAATCCGCGGCCCTCGTATTTAAATACTGGTGATTAATTTATCAAGTATGCTTTGATTTAAGTGTTTTGTCTATTTGCATACGTATAATATTTTGATGCATTTGTCAATAAAAATAAGATCACACATACGAGTACATTCTACATTGTAAATATTAGATAATTAATACTTCATAAATATTATAATCTACCATAAGGCCTGTTTTCAAACGTCTTTGGTTTAATATGCATATTCTTCAAACATAAGCAGAAAAATGAATGCCATTTGTGAACAAAGAAATTGTCTCTTCAATAGATAGTCTTTTATAAAGATAATTTGAAAGAAAATAAATTTTTATCTGGATAAGCAAACTCTAACATGTAATAAAAGATTTTTTGAATTTTTTTTTATTAATTCATGAACAGTATCTATTTCAATTCAATACTATTTAACAATGTAATATGAACGTAGTTTTTCTCATATTAAATTCTTTTCTTTGTCCTTGCAGGTGTTTGTTACGCCGAATTTGGAGTGCGAGTTCCTCATACTACAGGATCTGCATATATGTACAGTTATGTCACCGTAGGAGAATTCATTGCTTTTGTGATTGGTTGGAATATGGTCCTAGAATATCTAATAGGTACGGCAGCAGGGGCCTGTGCGATTAGCGCATGCGTGGACGCCATTTCAGGAGGATCTATAAGTCTTGCTATAAGAAATGGAGTAGGAACGTTAGTTGGTGAGTTTTATTATTTTTTCGGATTAATTTGCTGTTTTAGTCAATTTAATTATTCGGTAAGGATTATGACTCTTTCCAAGTTAAATACAATATAATTTATTCTATGGTATAGTATGCCTTGCTAAGTTGATTTTAGAAAGAATTCATTATTCGCGCAGTCTTTGAAAAAGTTATTTAATTATTTCAATGTAAATTTTGATTCGGTAATTATACTCAATTAGGATTGAAACAAAATATCAATAAAATTAGCTCTCTAAGGAACGTTTGTATTTTTTTAAATTTTGTTTTGATTTGCATTGAAATAAAACGATAACGAAATTTTGTTAGTGAGGATCTAGAAATCAATGAAGGTTATAGATGGGAATCATTTATGTCGCCTTTCATAGGGAATTGGTTCCCCTTCAAGGCACAAAAAGAAAAATACAAGATAATTTTATAGCTATATGATGACGGTACTGCTATGGAAATCTCAACCAATCAACTTTTAATAAATTTTAACTTCATTTACTAAAGTGTGGGAGTAATAATTACAAAAGACTATTTTTAATAAAAGTTTTCCAGTGAGATTAAAGGTTGATAATTAACTACGAGACAAATATATGTATCATCTTTTGCAACTTATTATAAAAATTAATTGTGACTTACAAGCATTAATGTTATAAATAATTAATATTAATCATAATTTACTCTATATTCATATTATTAATAAGAACAACTTATAAATATTAATTGTATTATAATTTCAGGAATACCCTTTTTTAAATAAAAGGTATAAATTAAAATCTTTCGCACACATTTTTGTAGAACTTTACGAAGTGTTTCTTTGTATTTTCAAATTATAACTGATTCTTTTTTTTAGGAAAAAAAATTACTATTTATTGCAAAAAAAATTGTACAAATAGGAAATGTGGTAAAATATACTGTATAATGCAATATACATAAGAGATTTGTTCAAAAAAACTGTTTTTGGCATCAGATGGTATTGTTAAGACTTGATGTTATCATTGTATAATTCTGTCTATTAAACTGCGCGAAAGCAAATTTAACAACAAATAATTAAGTGGTTTTATTTGGCACCCAATGGCTGCCAAAGCAAAGCTTGTTGTCTAGTCGAGTTATGGACATGATTTTTAGTCGGTTTATTTCCGTCAATGAGACCTGTTTTCTTTATTATATACCAGAAACTAAAAAACTATTAAAACAATGGGCTACTTCCGTGGAATCTGGTCCAAAGGAAATGACGATTCTATCGGTCGGAAAAGTTATGGCGCCGAATTTTTGGAATGCGAAGAACGTCATACTCATGCACTTCTTAGAAAAAGCAAAAACGATTCATACTATACTACAGCGAGTTATTCATTTTCCCATTCTAAATATTTCATTACTCATTCTAAACCCTAATAGGTCTTGCACCCTTTTCGTACAATATCAGTCTCTATTCCAGTTAAATGGGAAGTGTAATTTAAAATTGAACACGTTCTTCTGCAAAGAAGTTATATGTGTACTTATATCGTATTTATTTGGGAATTTCAATTTTAAAAAAGACATTAATACCCTAAGATCATTAGATCTAAAAAGAAATTCCTCTATCATGTATCTTGCATTCAATCTCATTTCATGGTTATTAATATAATATTTGATATGGAAGCTAATGAGAAAAATATATTTCAAATGGTATGCTATGTCATTAGTTTAGAATTGGTAAATTCGTAGGATAATAATCCGGAAAACTCATTAGATTAAAGTTTAGAAAGAAAAGTACATTAATGACAGCTGTTTTCGCTCATTGCATAATTAATTACTTTGACACACGACATGGGACCTATTTTGTAAAGCTATTTTCTCTCAATATGTTTTGAGTTACAAAACCAAAGCTCTCGGTTGTTAAATGAGGAAAGATATCTCGTTTCTGATTAATTATGTTCATTTCCTCTAAACGTTAAATTATATTTTAAATTCTCATTTGATTCGAGCCAACGCTAAACGATCTGCGCTTTAAATTAAATTTCATATTTCTCGAAATAATTGGGATCGAATTCAAACTATTTCTGTTAAAAAAAAACACTAGAATGAGTAAAATACGATGTTCGTTCAAAAAATTCCCGGCATTGGTCAGTGAAAAGTTATTGAAAATATACACACAATTTTAAATTTGTTTTACATCAAAATACTGTCCATCTGAATTTACACAATATTCTACTGTCCATTTAATTGTTGAAAACACTTCTTTAAACCATTTTAGGACTTGCTTTCGGCTGCTTCGTCTCATTTTTCATTCACTTTTTTTTTATCACTTCTGAATCAGCAAAACTATGTCCTTTGAATTTCATTTTCAGTTCATGAAACAAGTAAAACTGCGGTGGTTCTAAGCAGGAAGAATAGGAAGTGTGCTCTAGAAAGTGCGCGTGTGCTAATGTTGTGGCATGAAAGGTACTTTTTTTTCAGAATCAGGGAGCGACGTGTCTGAGCTTTGTCGTGCAACGAAACTCAATCGTTTGCTACTTCTTCTTCAGCTCTTATTCGTCTGATTGTAACTGATAGCCTTATCTCTCCACGAATACGAATCTTATGAATCTCCACGTAAAATTCATTGCTGAGAATTGTTTATTTGTCCACGCGTGATTTGTCAGATGCATTCAACACTCTCGTCTGCTGGGGAAGAGTTGAGAATCATCTTCATTGTTTCTGCGATTTTGACAAAAACGCTTATGGAACTTGATCATTTCCCTTTTTCTTTATTATCACATCTGTACGCTTTATTCGGCTTCTCAAGGGTATAGGAGTGAGGATTTTTCAATCAAAACATAGAGTTTAATGTTGAAATGCTGTTGTGAAGATAACATTTCAGAATCCGTCGAATCAAAACACTGAACAGTCTGAAAGAACTTAAGGCTTTTACCAAAAGAAACGAAAATGTTTTTATTTGATTTGATTGCTTATCAAAGTAGTACTGTGACGAGGGATTTTGGCGAAGGACACAATTTTGAATCTTGGTTAAGGGACCTCGAAAGTCCTCTCCCAAACTTCCAATCCACATCTCGGGAGGACATAGGACCTTGATAGATTTAATGTGCATCAGCCCCTATATACTATGGGTCTTAAATGGTATCAGTATTTGAACTCACAACTCGACGAAATGATTATTAGCAGGAAGTTTGTGACCATGACCACCAAGCTACCGTGGCCACAAATGAAAATGATTCTGAGTAGCTCAGCGTCTTGGAAAGTTGAACTTTCAACCTTAGAAAAAACAGTTCATTCTCCAGCGAATACCTGCTTGACTGTGGGCAACTTTTCGGATAACGGTTTGGCTGCACACAACATAAAAATTCATTTGCCATTTCACCATGGTATGCCATAACGTAGGACTCAAATTTGACCTTATTTGTATTTAAAATTAGGCAACACTTAAAAGTAGGACTCTCCGAATGGTTAAAGTTACAAATATCAAATTAAGTAAATAATAGAAACGGAATTGAGGTCAACAATTACTTAACCAACTTTGAATCGGTCCTCAGTAATATTTAAAATCATTTTAAAAATTGCATTCAATGCATAAACTGAAATTTTAAATTAATTTACCTTATTTAATGTCTTCACAAACAGAAATAAATAGTCAAAAGAGGAAAGGAACCCAAAACCATTAACAAATTTGCAATAATTTTCAAAAGCATGATAAAACACTGTTGCTATTGTAGCCTTTAAATATGATAACGTTTTCAAAATGATTTTGAAATTGAATGGAAAGCTTATTTTATAAATTTCTGAATGAAAGGCTGAATTAATAAAGTAAATTTTAATGCATTTGAAATCTTTTCTAATTTAATATAATTTTCAGTTTATCTCATTTCATAATAAAATTACCTATGTTGCAATAAATATTTATGCCTTGAAAAAAATAAAGCAAATAATGTTTTTTTTTTAAAATATTATCTCATTTTGTATTAATTTCAGTGAGTTTATTCATTAAGAATTTATAAATGACTGAAATTTCTTAATAAAGTCTTTTTAATATTTAAATTTAATTAATGCAAATTATGAGAACATTGAAGATATTGTGGAGAGTAACCGTTGTCTTAGTAAATCCTGACGGTTGGTGAGAGTAAAGCGAGTAGGATGGGAAATGTTTCCTGATGTAAAATAAATAACCCATGATTTACGTCTCCGCCAAAAGTGCCGCCAACGTTAGTGTCCAATCTCACTTGGCGACATAGAACCTTATGCATATTTTTAAAAACTGTTTGAAATTCAGTTATGCAGAATTTAATACAGTCTGTAATAAAATAGCACATCTTACATAATATTTCCTTAAATAAGTTTTAGAGGGAAATGTTAAGGAATTTCAATGTTGAATTTCTTTTTTAAACTTCAGAAATACCTTAAAGGAGCTTTTCATTTTCAAAATTAAACTATCGATAGTCTTTACTGTTATATATTTCTTCCATACTAGCGACACCCAAAACAAGCATTTTTCCATTACAATATTTTGGAACATGAAAGCTAATTATTACATTATTCCATAATGTTTGGTAGCCTTTTAACACTTTTTCAAAATTTGCGAATTTCCCAAATTGATTTTCTTTTGATCATTCTTTCTAGATTAAGCTAAGATGGCGAAAAAAGAAAATGCAGACGATAAAGGACCGTTAATGAACGAAACATCTGTAACGATGCAAGATATTATGAATTAATTTTTTTTTTATCTCAGATCATTAGCTTGTTTTAAGTTTTCCAGAATTAAAATGGTTTTCTTCTTATTGATGAATAAACAGTCGCCGAGGGATTTAATTATCGGAAGTCTAATAAAAATTGCTCTACGCTTAAAGGTGTAACCAATTTGGTGTATATTACATCTTATTTTTTTGAATTTTAATTATTTCTTAATAATGAAAAAGTAATCAGAAAACTTGTTTGTCTTAACGCACACACTTGAACGTGTATTTTTGTTCAATGTCTGTACATTAAAATGTGCTAACACATCAATCAATAACTCCCGAGACTAACATTGAAAACAACATTTTTTTTGTAAATTTTTTTTTATTCATCAACATAACACCTTTTGTTAATCACATTTTAGGGTGATACAATCGTTCCAGCGCTTTTCCAAATCTTTTTTTTTTTTTTTTCAAAAAAATTTTTTTTTTCTTTTTTTCGCAAGAACTCTTTTTTGTTGCGAGTAAATAGCGATAAACTGCTTTCTGAATCATCGACTCGTTGCTGTTTTTGTTCCATCGAAAGCAATCACGGCACCCACTTGGAAAAAACCTTTTTCATGCTCAATTTTTCATGAAGGATAGTAAATACACTTCCATATGATATCTGTGTCATCTCAGCAATCTCACGGAGCTTCACTTTACGATCTTTCATTATAATTTTTGTCACTTCACTCACATTTTCCGGTGTAACGGCTTCCACAGGTCTACCCGAGCGTTCCGCGTCATTTGTGTCGGTACGACCACGTTTAAACTCGGCAAACCACCGACAAATCGTTGCTTTGGATGGACAAGAGTCCGGGTAACATTTTTCAATCCATTGTTTCGCTTGCACGGTGTTTTTACCCATTAAAAAACAATGTTTTATCAGAACACGAAACTCGGTTTTTTCCATTTTTTTAAACAAACTACAAAACGACTTTACTCCAACCTCGATAACTCAGCTGTTTCTGGTCCGATCGACATAAAATTTTGACACGTTTCAAGCAAAGGTTAGTACTCTAGAAAGACCTGGTTACTGGTTTACTACGAGCGCCATCTCTGGGTTAGTCTCGGGAGTTATTGATTGATGTGTTATATGTAATGTTTTATTTAATATAGTTCTTTAAGATTAGGTGGAATGTATGCGTTGAGAATATTTGGATACATTATCGAGAGTTTTATTAATAAAATAAAGTTAAATTTATAAAAAAAAATAATTCTCAAGAAAGAAATGTATTTTAATTTATAAGAAAAAATGAATCCTTTAATAAAATAAGTTTTACAGAAGATTTGCTTTTTCAAAAATTGCATGACAATTAAATTTTATTTTTCAAAATATTTACTCTGTATTTTGTAAATAGACAGATTGTTTTCAGTTTTTAAACAGGTTTTAACTAATACATCACTTAAAGGAAGAAATATTATTTGCAGGAAGTTGACAAAAAATTCATAAACGAAAATATGTAGAAAATCTTGATGCCAAAACTATTTGATCGAAAAAGGAAAACACGTTGAGAATTTGCCTTTTTTTTGATAAATAATTTTTAATAAAATGTTTTCTATTTCACCTTAAG
>BMAW01046215.1:53429-64953 GCA_019974015.1 Nephila pilipes | reverse complement strand
AAAAAAAATGATAATAATGACATTATGAAAATGTATGAGCGGGTTTTCAGTTTCCTTCTTTAAAGTAATAAAAAGCAATGAATATATGAATACAAATGAGTTGTTAAAGTTTTTCCCAGGAACTTATTTCTGTCTTAATATATATAAGCTGCTGGAAAAACACAGTACCTTGAAATTGACTAAGGTTGTATTTTAATATACATGAAAAGCATAAAAGTATAGTTTACCGCAGCTATTTACGAAATTATTTATAACTCTCAAAATATTTACCGATTCTAAAAAAAAAATAAATATTTGCATTTAAATTAAAATTATTATTTTTCTGGCATTATTTTGTTTTTAATATTTGCAGCTTATTCAAAAGAATGTAAACATTCTCACAAAATTCCTTTCTTTCGGAATTTAACTATTCATCAAGAAAATAAATTAAAACATAAGCTATCTTATAAAATATTTCGATAAATTTTTTTTAATTGTAACAATTTTTTAATTCGCTGTAGCAACAATCAATTTTCCCTTTAAATGAAAGAAATAACAAAATGTGTTTTTAGAACTTCGAAAAATTTTGTAAATATTATCATAAAATTCTTTTTTGTATTAACCATTACGGTACTTAATTTATTCTTATGGATATAAATCTCCCGGAATTTCTAATATTTTCTTTATTAAAAAATAATGTATTTTAGTAATTTTTAAGTTTTCGGTGGATAATATAGAAAATTTCTGTTGGATAGACATATCGTTCCCCAACAATAATAAAGTTTGACTCTATTAATATTTAACCAATATATTAAAGATATATTTATAATTTCAAGTGTATGGTATGATACTTTTTTTTTACTATCTTACTCATAGAATCATTAAATGTTCTGAAAAGAGGTAAATATTATTTTTAAAGAAAGTATAATAAAAGAAAGATAATATTTGTAAGGCTCTTAACTGCCGGACAGGCATTGGTGGCCTTGTCAACCTTTCTTGTTATAAAAACTGTAACAAACTGTATATAAGTCAGTTTTTAATCGTGATAGACATTTGGCTCATCGAATATTTATTAAAGTAGCGCTTAAAAGCTATTATGGACAAACCTAATAGTGAGTGAATGCAAAGTTTATTGGCACAAGAGCCAGATGTCGCTATGCTCCGCCCAATGTAATTTAACTGTGATCTAGACGTGAAGAAATTGAAGAAAAGACAAAAATTTGTTGACAAGAAGGAGGGTCGAAAATAGAGAAGGATCGCTAGGGTATCCCGGGGGCGCTTCACTCGTGTTTACCTAAGACAATAAATCTCATGGGAAAGAAAAACATCACTAGGGTGCCTCGGGATCATGATGCTCGTACTTACCTGTGGACAAACCTCATAATTTCAAACCTCGGACAAGTAACAATATGACACCTTGACTGGCACCCCTTTCTAAACTTTCATTTCATGCCAACGGGAAAACTGGGAGCCTCGACAGATTAACTGAACATCAGTGCGGCAAAATGAAGGTTCATTAGCGGCATCGGGACTCGAACGCACAAATCGATGGGAACAACGTCCGTCCTGAGCTTGTGATCATTATCACTCGGACTCCGCGGCCACGACGATAATGGAAGTAACAAAGCTTGATAAATGTGTTTACCGATTTTTTGTTTGTTTGTTTGATTGGTTCGTGTAAATATATTGTGTTCCTGTGATTGGCTTGTATATACATACTGCTTTAGTGTAAATAAAATTTCACCGTCTGCAGTTTGATATGTGTTGTCGAGTTTCACCTAGCAATTTTATTTTTCTTTTAGCAAAATTCTTTCTCGAATTTGTTTGCGTTCTTTATGATGTCCCATTCCGCATGCCAATGATTTTCACATTAAAATTCTCATAAAAAGTCCATTCATAATAATTTTGTAAGATAAAAATGTGTGCCTGCGGACGAAAATTCTTCATACATCATCTCGTTTAAAAAATATTGCTCGCTTTAAGGTTTATAAGCAACGAATAACTTGTAGATGTCAGTCTGTGGAATTCACAATGCAGCATCGTTTTAATTTTAAAATCAATTTCTAAATACTTTAGGATATTTCAGACATTTATATACTTCTTTTTTTGCCAATAAATGAATATAAAAATAAAATATGTTTTCTCTATACTCCGTGAGAAACATTCAAATTATTGTTGGCATTAATACTATTTGACTAACTGTCTAGTGTTTGATTTGCTATTTTTTGTAGAATAGTTCTTTTATACTTTTTTTATTATTTTATTAAAATACTTTAAGTATGCGCATGTAAAGCATTATTATAAAATGTCTTTTTGTCCATTCTGATATTTTCCGACGTTCTTTGCTGACAAGAGTTCCTCTAAGTACATTCAATACATCTCTTAATTTTGAAACAGGGTCAGAAGAAATCGACACAAGATATAGCACCCGACTCTATTAGCCACGCCTCCGTTAAGACTTAGAGCCCTTACAGATTTAGCGTGCTCTACCCCCTCTATACAAGCGGTTCCTGCCCACCTCTGGGCTTTGAAGAGATTTGGGTGGGAGGGGCGTTGAGAACCAACTGTCCCCCTCCTGGCCAATAGTCAGAAGAACGCTCTGAAAAGTTTGATTAACACGAAACATTAAGACACATGTTTCAAAAGTAGTTCTAAATGTCTTCTAAGTAATAATATTATCTGTAATGAAAGTAGGTATGGGTTAGGGGTGAGCGTTATTTGAAGTAACAGGATAAGTAACCGTGTTATGTGTTTCGTCAGTAATACATTTCATACAAAAACCTATTATTTTTTTTTACTTTTTAAAATGCTTATCTTACAACTTTTTTGACGAAGAATAAATTAAATTTTTAATTTTTTTATCACACAAAAAATATTATATTAAAGTGCAACATAATCCAGAAATACCGAGGTATTGGAAAATAAACCAAAATCAGAACATAAGAATATATCCCCACCTACACACACATAATGTAATATGATATAAAATATAGCACATAATAAAGTCATAGGATGTATGAGCACGTATTCTGAAAATCATATGATATTGGAACATGTATCCTGAAAATAATAATGTGTTGCAAAATAAAATCTGAGGTTAATAGAACATGAGAACTTATTACCAAACAGGAATTAATATTCGAGAATTTATTATTTAAAAGTAATCATTTGACAAACATCTAATATGGGTACAAGCCAAGCTCCCAATACCCAATTGCAGTTTACGTAATGCAGCCCACAGAACTCCACAATTTCTGACGTATGTTCCTGTTCTATCAACATAACAGCTTATATTTAAAAATTTGGACAAATCACAATATAAAGGATCTTGCTGACACTCCCCTACGAATTTCCGAGCGTGTTGGGAATCCTATAGAGTTTATTACCTTCCTTCTCCTCGGGAGTTTACTTTCTTTTGGTCAGTTCGAGAAACAACATCAGGATAATTGTATTTTCCTTTTCCATGACGTTTATTGCCATTGATTAACACGGGTGTCCCCCGTAATACTCTGACAGTCCTTTTTCTGTTTTTGATCTTCTTTTTCTAGTCAAAACCAATTTGTATAAGTCCCCCTTTTTTCATGTTTATATAGTTTACAATTTGAACAAATATCTGGCGCAGCTTTGTCACATTTGATTCTTGCACCATAAACCCTAACTGTCACTCACTTCTACTTTTGGTCTCAAATCTGAATTTTTTGTTTTTAATTGAGTGGAATAAAATACATTTGAAGGAATGAAAAAAGAGGATATTGTTATGCGATTTTCTTTTTCTTCACTTTTCGAAGTATTTTTAAGTAATATCAAATACCTCAAAACTTACATGTACGTTATTGATTTCAAGAAAGGGAGTCATATTTTTCCTAAAGAGAGAGAAGAATTTTAGAAGAAATGATGAATATACTTATTTTTTTATTTGAGGAGAAGACTGTGAGTAATTTTACTTTTTCGAAAAGGCGTACTAAACAAAAAACGGTTGTTAGACAAAATTAGGATTTATTACGTGGCACTAGAAGCAACACGAAGGCTGTTGGTGATAGACTTCGTAATTTTGGTCTTCCGTCAAGTGACGATGACGACACTTGAGTAGGAACCTATCTTTTTCAAACTTTCACACCAAGACAATAGGAGGACTTTTAACACCAACAGATTTAACGTGCATCAATTCCGACTTCTTAGCGGGTCTGTATTGGCATCAAGGCGTCTCATTTAACACTTGAGTAAAATATAGATTGTTACTCTTACCAGTCCTACCAGATTTGAGGCTTTAGAAAATTTGATGATGAGGGTTCAAGTCACTGAGTCCTTGTAGGTTTTATCGCTATTTAGCCCAAATGTTCCTTATTGAAAGCTGGTCTAATTAAGAAATTTCACTTAATGAATTCCACTCACTGTATTTATCCATCACTAAACTTCCAATCTTTGTATTAATTAATCACTGGTTTTATATACATTTCTTGAATTTTATTTATTCACAAATTATAATCTAATCTACATAAGTGACGTTATTTTATTTGTAGGAGTTTTCAATTGAAACTAATTTATTTAGAGGTCTTCCAACACTTGAAACGCAACAGAACCCATGTCATACTGAACTAGCTTTAATAATAGACCCGTGATGATAATTCTATCAAAAGAACCTTCGATTGCAGCGGAGGAGACTTCACCGTATTGAACGGCCCCCTTTCCGATAAACAACAGCCCCGAGTCGATACTCACCAGATAAACTTCTCCCGAGAAGGCGACTTGGCCGGAAAGAGAGGGTCTTGGTTCATATCTCAGCGTCGAGTGTGATCGGGAGGCTATTAAGAAGTTGGCCTCCACCTGTCAGGCTGATGAATTGGCCTGAAGACTTTATGACCCGCCATTAACCCTCACCTGGGGCAGGGATGACACCTCGAGGCCATTCATTAGAAGCGTTAAATCGCCCGGAACTAAGAAAATCGGCTGCCGGAGCCTTGTTTTGAAATACGATCTCTTTCTTAACAAGTCGGGAAAGTAGCATTTGTTAAAGGAGGGGAGAGAACCTGGCGTCCTCTGCTTCCAAGCTGCTGAGTTTCACGTTTTAATCCCTGCAGATTGAATTCCCTTTAAACTATGGAAACAAAACAATCATTTTTATAGTAAATTACGCTAAATTTTCTTTAATATAAATTTTGCGTTTAAGTACTCTTATATGATAACTAGGTCATGGTCACAGACACACTCACTGCGGAGTTTTGGTTGAGTCTTCAATTTGAGCCCTAATGCTAAATGAACCACCGTGTAGCGTGGCTGATGGAAATTAAGTCTGGTCGAGGTCCCAAGCCTACTCGTTGGTGATATATGGAAGTTTGGAGAGAGTTGTGTCTACTCAGGTGTCGCTCTCGTCACTTGATCGAGATTCAAAATTATGAAGTCCGCCACCAGTATCCTTTGTTTTGCACCTCAGTATGACGTTAATAAGAGATCAATACATGGTAACAGAATGCTTATGACATTTAGCTTCGGACTATTTATGTTTCAGTCCAGCCTCGTGTTCGTGTCCTGATTTGATTGAAGACTCCTCTCTTAAGAGGTTTCATCCAAATTAAATATATCCGTGTTCAGCCATCTCAGGTTGGAGAAGTCTTGCTATTCCCGTCTATTACCTATTTTTATTTCGTGAACATAATGTTAGTTATATAGAATTGCTACTAACATCCTCAAACCAATACTATCTTGTATATTTGAATACAATAAAAGTAAATCAGGAATATTTTTGTATGTTTGAATGCAATAAAAGTAAAAACAGTACAGGTTTTTTTAATTGTATTTTACTTCTGATTCTTAAAAATATTTTTGATTATATTCTAAGGATTCATTTGTGGGTTTTCTGATCTTTAAAAGGCATATTTAAATATTTCCACAATCGAGGATAAATTGTTATTTTTGTAAAAACTTTCATTATTTCTTATTCTTCCAGTTAAATTTTCTTACATTCAAGTGTATAATTGAATTCGGTTAAATGATAAAAGTAGAAATTCCGTTAGTGACATTACATGACGAAATCAAGAAATACAAGTAGTTTAGTAATCAGGCAGGGGCCTTAATCCAAAATTAGAAGATTATTTCTGTTTCAAAATGACTAAATGAGTAATATATTTTTTTTTTATTGAATCCTCCCTGAACTTGTTTTTTTTTTCTTTGGGAATAAAAAAAATGTGTATTTTCTTTTTTTTCTTCCTTGTTATTTATTTATTTTTTGAAAAAAATATTTCAATAAAGTCAAATAGTACAACAAACTTGTCGCAAACGTCTAAATATTGCATTGTTAGGCAAGTACGAACGATTCCCAAAATTTCAAAGCTCTAGCTTGATGGGAAGTTGGCTAAATTAACGATCGAAAATTTGATGACACACACACCAAGTGAAATTCAGAAAAACGTTTTAAAATACACGAGAACTATGGTTTTTTTAATTAAAGAATAATACACAAATCCAGAAAAGAACGTGAAACTGCAACAATAATAATCTAACAAACATTACCATATACAAATTTCAGGAAAAAACATTCCATATTACTTGTTCCGAACAAATTTCTAATTCATATTTGATTATCTCAAACTGTATACAATAGGTATGAAATAAACTAGTTTCTTCTGAATGCCATACCGTAAGAAATTACTTTTCCCTTCGATATATATAATCCGCTCAGCTACTATTTCCAACATTGTATTGAGAACATCAGTTACTTATACGACAAAAGAAAAATCTTTCGGTTGCTGCCTCGAGAATCGTACCTGAGGGTCGGGTCGCATATTTTCCCTCGATTTTGTAACGAATAAATGAATTTCGAATTACGCATCATTAATTCAATTCATCGTCGAATAATTAATTTCTTTTTCCCCATTCGTCTTCGCTTAATGATTTCTCTGTTATGATTTGGAATGTTCTGAATCCATTCAGAGAGAAATGAATTTACTTTGGAACGAGAACGTTAAGAATGATAGACCATCAATCTCTTAGAAAAATGATAAATATTTAAACTTGAACGTTAATCTGTAGAGTTGAACTCAATTGGGACGAATTTTTGAAACGAGAAAAATATAAAAAAGCTCATTACCTTCAAAAAGTGTTTATAGCAATCGGGGCTTAAGGAAGATAAGAAAGCTTACATTTTAATTTAAATATTTATCTTTATAATCATATCGTTTTTACATAATTTTAAAAACAGTATAATTTTTTTAAAAAAAAGATATTGTCCAAATATTGAAACTCAGATTATTAAAATTATAATAGCATCGTATTAGATAAAGTACATATATATAGTTAATTAAAAACACCTTTTAAGTAGATAATGTTTAAAATGCTAATTAAAATTTATTTATTTATTTATATATACTATTAAATGTTACTTTAAAACTCTTAGCATTGCCAATAAATAAAATTTCATTGAAGCTCAAATTATGTTAGAAAATTTTATGCTACTTTTTTAAAATTTTAAATTAAACACATTCATCTTAGCGCATTCAGTGGATTAAATTGTGAATCATAATTAAAAATTATTGATTTTATTAAAACTACTAATTAAAAGGGGAAAGTAGAAAAAGGCTTATATTGAAGAAGATATATAATACGAAGATGTTGCAATTTTAATGATTATAATTTTTCTAATTGATTACGATGAACCACTTTATTTCTTACTTTTTCGCTTTTGATGTCTGCAAAGTATTAAATTTCTGTTTGCGGTAAGATTAAGGTAAATATAGAAAATCATTTAGAATCAGAAATAGAAAGTATAAATGGCTAGAGTAAAATTTCAATTTAATGTGTATATTTTTAAACATTCAAATAAAATCCCAATAATTGTTTTTAAACTACTTTGACTTCCACTTATGTGAATCGTGCAAATCTCTCTCTCTCTCTCTTACTCTCGGTTCATATAAATATGGTTAAATGGTGATTAATAGAAATGGCCAAGCCATATCTATTGGCTACTGCTCAGAGAGAGAGAGAGAGAGAGAGGGCAAAATATTTTTTCCACGACTTTTGTTTCCTGAGTCATGGAGAGAAATCACTTCCTCTTCCCTTTTCTACGAAAAATGACCACGTTTCGATCTTTTCGAGTGAAGGCACTTTTCTCGAACACAAATAAACCTGTACTTCTGAATCAAATTCACTTTGCCTTGATTATTGGGGCCGCGGTAGCCTAGTGGTCAAGGTCGTGGACTAGCGGCCGGCGGTTTTCGTTCAGTCGCGAGTTCGATCCTTGGCCGCCAAAGAACCGCCGTGTAGCCGGTGCTGATGCACGTTAAATCTGTTTGGGGCCCATAGTCCTCCCGTTGGCGTGGTGTGGATCTTAGGAGAGGGGAAGTGCCAGCTCAGGTGTCATCCTCGTCATTGTTCAAAATTACGAGGTACGTTGCCAGTAGCCCTCGTGTTGCTTCTTGTACGACGTTAATAAAAACTAAACTAAATTTACTTTGATCATTTTGAATGTGGTTAGACTCAGTATAGGTTGTCCATTAATAATGCCGTACTTCTGACAGAGATGTTGCTAGTGTTTTTACAACTGAAGATTTTGTTTGCTCCCATTCCTGTTTGCCAAAATGGACGCTAGTGGGAAAGAAAATTTAAAAAAAAAAATACATTTAAAACAATTGTATTTCAAGAAAAAAAAAACTCATAAGTATTTTTTTTTTAAATTTTTAAATAATTTTAAATATTTTAATTTTTAAAGTACAGTGGTATATAAAATAAATCTACCAATTTTAAAATTCCATATTTTGAACCATAAACGACACAGAATGATAAGTGATACATGAATGCAAAGGGAAACTGTGAAAATCTTATATTTTTAGCGATAGGTTTCGCTTGTGTGTTCTTCGTGAAGCTAGTTCACGAAAGCTGTTTTCATAGGTTTCTTGGAGCTACCTAGCAGTTGGATCTAGCGCAGTGGACCAGATTACTTTATTTAACACAACTGACCACCTAAGTCATCTGATTTGGCCCCTTGCGATTTATTTCTTCTGTGGTTTACAAAAGATGAAGTGCATGCGCCATCATTGCCTACAAATTTATGTGAACTTAAACAATGGATTTCTGATGCTGTACAATCCATTTCCACTGACACCTTACAATGTTTTGAGCAGGAATTGACATATATGAAATTGACATGATGACAATAATTAAAGGAAGTTGTACCGAACACTTATAAAAACACTTTCGTAATTTTCCTATGCATTCACGTATTGCTTATAATTCTGTATTGTTTAGTTATGAAAATATAGCATTTTGAAATACTATTGATATACAGAGTTGCTAATCTTGAATAAGATCGGATGATATTATCACCTAGCAGTAATCACGAAATGAGAAGGAGAAAAATATGGAATATTAGGAAAAATGCAAGATGTAGGACGAAGAGGAGTGCATATGTAAATTTTCCTTTTCACGCTCGTTCGTCTCTTAATAGCTCTAATATGAGATTTGAAGGATTTCGAGAGAGTGGATGGCTATTTTTTCAAGTAAAAGTTGGGGGCAGGGGAGGAATTAATTACGAAACCGAATTTTTCAATATGTCTACTGGGTATCATTTGGATTATTTTACACGTGGTCATATTTTTGGAAACATTTAAGAAATGTGAAAAATAACAGAAGTTTGCAGAGATCTCTACGTACCCCATATAATTGTTTCACGACTGTGAATAGCATTTAAAACAACTGGATTATGCAGCAAGTAGTCCTGAATGGTTGTGGTGGAACTGCGATGCCAGCAGGAGACAGATTTATTTCCTTATTGGTGTAAAAGAACCGGAACTGTGCGATTTAGTTGGTGGCAAATGACTTTTTCTGCATCAAGAGAGATAATTTTCTGAAATATTGTAGCCGGGCGTTTTGGAAGAAGGAGAAATAGGCTTTCCCTGACCTGTTAAAAATATGCCATTATCAGACGACAAGGTAGAGACCGGTTGACATCTCATCATCAACATTAAAAATAGACCAACCTGGCCTAGGCAAGCATATATATCTGATTAAAGTATTTTCAGGCTTCAATTGAATTCTTGATTCTGATTGATCTGTCATGAGACGGGAGCTGCATATCAACCAGAAAGTATCCAGGGAAGGAACCAATATCCAATAAGCAGTGTTTTAGTATATAAGCGACTAAACCAGATTGATGAACTTCTACTGCCTCGTATTATGTATTTAAGCAGTGCAGTTGGTAATAAATCCTTTTTCATGGGCATCCACACACCATGACATCTATCATTCTTTGCTCAAGAATTCAAGAAAGAAAGAGTATTCAGTGTTACGTATAGACAGCACGTTCTCCTGAACTGCACCCCATTCAAATGTTAAGACGCAATCGTCGAACAAAACTGAACACTCTCATCCGTGTTCTGTCAGAGCAGCGAAATAAATTACTTTGACAGCTCCTAAGAAATGTTGTGCGAAACATAATTCGAAATTTAGAATGTTAATTTGCAGACCATGGTGGACATATTCGTTACCGACACCTTTCTGAACTATCCACGCAGCCATTTATAAGCATTTTTACATTGTTACGTACATGGCATCAAACGCACACATTTTACGTTCAGGCATTCCGTAAAATTTTGTCTTGTATCAATATTTAAATGCTTATCTTCTATTATCCGAACAGTGTGGCATCTTTTACAATTTTGTGACTATATATATATGTGTGTATGTGAATAAATAATCCCTTCTATACCAATGACGTCATCAATATCCATCAATATCCTGTCATCCTGTAGCATGTGAGTACCACGTGATTTGGATATATCCCTATCAAAATATCGATTGCAAGGAAAAGAAACTCTTCTGCTCTCTTCCAATATAATCGAGATGGCGGTACTGCAAATATCGGCTCCTCAGATTAAATTATGTATACTTATTGGCTCTTTCTCTCAGCAAGATGAATAAATAATTTTAACTACAGAACAAAGTGTTTATTTCAACCACACATTCGGAATGTTTTATTCTTGGTTGAACACATTTCTAAATTCTCTCTCTCTCTGTATATATATATATATACAGTACTTCTAGTTCAGTTTACTTGCATTGCTGATCACTATAAGACTTTGAATAAAATAATTTTTTTTCAAATAATTAGTCAAACTTATTTCAGCTGGATAATTCAAAATAATTATTAACCACTGGTTTCTTTGACAAAAGTATCGAATGGTTATCATACTTATTCAATAACAAAAGACAAACACGAGACGAAGTTGAGCTCGAAGAAAGATAGTTTTGTGTTATCCACGCATCACACACACAATCCCTGATACCTCCCTTTTATTACATGCTATATAAATATCTTTTTTTTCCTACGTAAGCAACAACAACTTTTTTCTTATGCTTCGCATCGAAAAGCGGATGACTTCTCCACCACACCGTAAGGTGAAAAAAAAAATAAGAAAAACTCAAGCAGACCGTCACCGAAATTTCGTTGCGGTTTTTTACTTGTTGTTTTGTTCAACCGATATCGATGCTGGCGTCTTTCTTCCTCTCTTGCTCAATTATGAACAGAGAGTGCGATAAACCGTAAAACATAAGGAGG
>BMAW01046215.1:0-38956 GCA_019974015.1 Nephila pilipes | reverse complement strand
CCAGCAATTCCGGGCGGAGAGGGAAGGCTTATTTTGCATTCTGAGGTAACTTTTTTTTCTTCCCACACTGTCTGCTCGCATTTTATGGCGTTGGAGGCTCTTATTTCTGTCGGGGAAGAAATGAGAAGGAGGAAAAGGTATTTATGGGATTTCCAACCTCCGTAAGCATTTCTGTCTCTTTATTTGCGGGTACAGATAACTGGGAATCGTATAATGGCTTTATTTCAGATTATGGTTAGACATTTTGAGTTTTGATAATTTGGATGCATACGTAAGCAGTGGTACGTTACAAACTTGGGTGGGAATAAATATAGAGGAGAGAATAAATATTGTGCATATAGAGAGGAACTTAAAATAGCTTCTTGCGAAGTAACGCTAATTTCACTCGGGAAAACGGCGCTTCGAGATTACCTCTACTATATAGACGTGCCTGTTTAAAATTATGCATGAGAAATGATGTCCGTCAAAAATAATATAATAAACATCAGTAAATGTATATGGTTTAAGTTTCCAAACACTTTTATATTCGCATTTCATTGAACTATTTTAGGAATTTTACTATATGAATTCTTTTTAGCGTAGGAGATTTTGCAATAATTATTTGTAGTAAAATATTAGGAATATTATTTGGACAGAAATATACAGTATATTGTTAAATGTTTCGTATTCTCAAGTATAATATACCCTAGTGATCTTTTTCTTTCTCATGGGGTTTACTGTCCTTGGTAAACACGGATGACGCGCCCCACGGGTTACCCAGCGATCCTTCTCTATTTTCGACCCACCTTCTTGTCAACCAATTCGTCTCTTCCTTGATTTCTTCTCGTCTAGACCACAGTTAATTCTTGTTTGGTGCAGCATAGCCATATTTGGCTCATGCACCAATAAACTTTACTTTCTTACATGACCTTTTTGTCTATCAATTGTTTTTCAATGTTTTCATGTCTAGATCACAGATTTACCTTGTTTGGCGCAGTATGGCCACATCTGGCTCTTGCGCCAATAAAACTTCTCTATCATCATCATCTCAGGTATAATAATGTTTGTTTCATGCTATTAAATTTTATATACGATACAAATCATTTGGGTTTTGTATTTACATGAAAGAAATTCAAATGATAACTATATTTGGCATTCATTTTAACACTTTAAGCACAAAAATAATACCTTAAAATGGAATTTAAGATTTTTCTTTCAATCAAGCTTGTAAGAGTCTACTAAAATGTCTAGAAATTAGCCATCATTTTAAAGTGTATAAACTAATCAAAACTCATAAGTGGTTTATTTAAAAAGTATATATAATCTTTACTATAGCAGGAATAATTAATTTTCTCTTGCAAAATATGCTACTTAGGGTTTTTTTTATGTATACAATAGTTCTATTATTCTTGTCAAATATTGAATCTCAACACATAAAATATGACTAAATATATGAAGGAAGAAAGTAATTTACATACAAGTGATATATTATGTTGGACGCCATTTGAGTAAATTTTATAGTGCTGTATAGAATATATTCAAATTACCTAAGAAAGAAATACTTTAAGAGAAAACGATTCGGGATTCTTTATTATTCATATTTTGCTTTCTGTTCAAAAAGTGAACAGTTGGAAAATTGCAATTCAGTTCAATAGAATCAATTAATTATTTCAGAAAATTTAGAATTTAATCCTTATTGTAAACAAAGTTTTCCTTTCTGAATTATTTGTATTTATCGAATTAATCGAATAAAAGAAATAATGAATTTATATAGATTGAATCAAATAATAAACTATTTAATGTGGATCGAATAAATAATGAAAAGCATGTATATCGAATAAAAGAACAAAATAATAATTTAAATGGACCAAATGAAAGAAATTTTATTTATTTATGACTTATATAATAGAAATAATTGAACAAAGCTATTTATTTAGATAAAATGACTTCCTTCTTTAATGCGTAACCCTAGAATTAAAAAAATCTCCTTTAAATTAATTACGTATTAATAATTCATTAAAGTTATTTTGAAATATTTTGTAAAAGTCCCCAATCAAGCAAAGATTAATACTCTTGTATTAAAAATATTTACTTTCCTTTCTATAACACATATTGTTTTATATATAAAAATTGATGAGAGTAATTTTAAAAAATAAGTATTAAAAAAACGTTTTATGCAATGCGTGAGGAGGAAAGAGATTTAACCACTAAATTGACTATTTTCTTTGCAACGAAATAAATAATTCATTTTAATGTAATTTATTTATATTATACGTTCTATTACAAAAATCCCTTTGGCAATCCAGTATTAAAATAATTTTACTCCAAAATTTTCCAAGGAGGACGCCAAATTAAAAAGTAATAGTTCGAAATTCTTGAGGAGAAATGGCTGCTGAATAACTGTCTTAAAATTCTAAATATTTCTAAGGATTTTCAGTAATTTTGCATTCCTGATTACATATAATTTAGGTTAATACGCTAATCGAAAGATACATAACACACTAATTTTATATAAGTTTTACTGCTATGCAAAAATAAAATTTAAGAAAAATGTATTATAATGCATTTTTGAACATTACTGGTGAGAACAGACAGAAAACCATTTTCGGTAAAATATTAAAAAGTGTTCAGGTACGAGATTTTTGGTTAACTAAAACAATAGCTTTTTTTGGTAAGTAAAAGAGTCAGAAACATTTTCTTTTTGCACATTAAAAAAAAACAATGCCTATAGAAATTCAAGAACAGCAATGCTTTCATATTAAAGAAATACTAATAGTTATAGAAAAATTATTTTTGAGTATATAAGCTCAAAAATAGTAAATTTTCCTGATACATAATATTTAACTGAAATATTTTATATTATATAATGCGATGTAAATTGTTTCCTTTGAGACAACCGTCTGCAATATTATTACATTTCTGCTTGTTCGAAGACAATTCAACAAATCTTATTCTATTAAATAATACTTCGGAAGGTACTAGACGTATTTGATGTGATTTTAGAAAGCCGAGGAGAAAAACAAATTAAATTTTGCAAGAAGCAACTTCAGTCTTACATTTCTACAATTGAATTATTTAATCTACAAAGAAAAAAAAATGACTTAAATAGTAAAGTTCACCGTCAAGGGAATTCTTTCGATCATTTTATTTAGTTTAAATTTTTTAATGAGGAATGTATAATACGATAATGTTAACTTTTATTTAAAACGTTTGCTTGTGGAAAGGGAAAAATCACTTCTCACTTAAAGAAGACGCGCATCGAATAAAAGTCAATGGAAATATTTTGTTTTTATGCATAAAAGAAAATTTATGATAAGAAATAAATACAAAAAAAAAGATGATGGAAATGGAAAGAGAACTTATTCCCGAACAACTACACGACTTCGAGTTATTTATCTTGATTCTAATGCATTTGACTTCATGTTTTCAACGCACTTTTATGACCTTGTTGAAGTCTAAAAGCACTTCAGTAGCAAAAGGGGAAAAAATGGAAAATTCGGTAAGTAGGCTTTTTAATCGAAATGAAATATCTGCCTGTTCGGTGGACGAGAAAATAAAAAATAAATAAATAAATAACAGATAGATAGATAAAGAGAGAGAGAGAGATGGGAATTTGTGTTTTATGTGAAAGCATCACGTGATCTGTTTACCTTCAAGAAAAATATTTTTCAATTCAGACTTCAACGAAGTTTTATTTATTTTTCCATTTATTCGCCGCTCGAAAGCGAATGTAATTTTAAAAAAAAAAAAGAAAACATAATCATTTTTTTTCCTTCAGTTCTCTTTCTTGCCTTTCTTTGATATGAGAAACGTTTTAAAATTTGACTTCGTAATACCACTGTAGTGTATTTCTTTATGAGAACAACTGAATATGAAACGAGTTAAAATGGTTCTTTTGAAAAAGTATCTGCACATGCGAATTGGAAGACTGAAAAAAAAAAAAGTTTTCCTCGTCAATTTTCTCGCTTAAGTGTTTCCTTTTTTGCGGAAAGACAACTGCAATTATGAAATCCTTATTTTTGAAAGACGAACTAAAAGTAAAGCGACTGGAAACTGCGTGCAGCCTCAATTTGGAGTTAAGGTTTCGACTCTCTAAGATTAATTTTTTTATTTTTTTGACGCAAAATGATTTTCAGTAAAAAATAGTTCGCTTCGCGTAAACAAAACGCTATTACGCTTTTATTTTGTTCGTATTTTCTAATTCTTCCAAATAAAATTTAAAAACAAAAGCTCGTATTTTTTTTAAAACATGGTTAGAAACTGTCATTGTTAAACAAATCTTAACAAGAAGTGCTTCGGTTTTACACATATCATCAAAAACAGGTAGACAATTTTTTCCTCGTCTTTTTGCACTTTGAGAAAAATACTTGCAACTAAAACTTAAAAGTTAAGAAATTTGCAATCAATCTTGTAGTTCATGTTTTTATACTAATGGATGTTCTGGCATTATCAAGAAAATGTAACAGATCTCAATTTTTTTTTTATGAAGTTAGTTTTTCCTATTATTTTTTTTTACTAGTAATCGGCAAAAAAGAACTCTAACTTTTTTAAAAACTGTAATGTGGTATAAATATGTGGAACATATAAAATAAAACTGTCATTATTATTTTTTCTTGACGCAAGCAATCTTCAAACATATAATTGTAGCCGCAGAAGCACAGCGGTCATTGTCACCAGCTTGTAGTCGATGTTCGTTGCGTTAAATCGAGATTTTGTGTCGTGATGTAGCTGAAGAACCGCTAAGTAGCCGGGCTGATGCACGTAAAAACTTTTCAGGCTCCAACTCCTCTCGGTGGCGTGATGTGGAAGTTAGTGATTGGGGTTTCAACTTAGGTGTCATCCTCATTACTTGACTAAGGTTCATAATTACGAGTTCCTTTGCCATTAGCGTGAACAGTTGTTAGCGGGGACTCGTGACGTTAATGGAATACAGATTGATATGCATTAAAAAAAATGAAAAATTGGAAGAATTAGAACTATGACGTCACACGGGAAACACACTGTTAGCTTTTATTTCCTTTTGTTCTTCGAAATTGTAAATTACTTTTTGTTCTTTGCTCCAACATGTATCTTTAGATCTTGCCCTTTATTGCAGTAAAAAAAGTTCTTTTTGCCAATAAATGCTGTGTGCTGGGGTGATTGGCTCTCGGGAGACTGGTTAGTAGCTCTAAATCTTTTGGGTCAGATCGGTCGTCTTGGTATTCTGCCATTAGCCATTGAATAGCTTGTAAGTGCGATTTTATAAACAACCAGTCCAAAGAAAACCGAAACTGCTTGTATTCTGCTTATAATATCTTTCATCGAAATTTATTGCCATGTATAAATAATTCAGGTCACATAAATTACACTTCGATGTTGAATAACTACTAAAATTAAATTTCCGGCTTTCTTTAAGAGACACTTCAAAGTAATTGAAGTACTCATCGCTGTTTTTTCAGTCCGACATGTTCCATGATGCTCGTTAAATCTGCCGAGACTGCAAGTCCTCCCATTGGAGTAATGAGGAAGTTTGGAGAGTGGGTGGCCATTTCTGGTGGTGTCTCGTCACTTGACCGAGATTCCAAATTACGAGGTCAATTGCCTTTATCTCTTTTATTGCTTCTATGAGTGCAACATTAATTAAAAAAAACCCTTTAAAATCTTAGAGATTTTTTAGTAATGAATATTGTCCTTTGAACATGCACATTTTGTTTCTTTGGTGTCCTTTTACAATGACTTAAATTAAATGAGAGTATTATTGATAGTGAATATGAATATTGTTTCTTAATAACTATATAATTTGTATTACTTATTTCCCAACACAGAGTAATTACTTATAATTACATAGAGTTTTGTTAATAATAAAGTTTTCCTTTTCCATAATTTATATTTCACATAAATTAATTAATTACTAGTTCATATTACTTTCTTACCACCCCCTTGTATTGGTGAGTAAGTAATATAATCTTAAAAGCTATACAAATCTTACAAGCTTAAACAATGCAATTAAGCTTGTACAAGTCTTTAAAACTTACAAGCTATACAAATCTTTATAATTATAAATTTATTATTTATAATTATATAGATTTTACTTACTATAAAATTTTCCTGTTCATTAATTTAAGTTTCATATTATTATTTGGAGCATTATTAAATTTATATGCATGAGTCATAAATTAATGAATATGAAAGTATTATTTAAGCAAAATCTAATTCTGAAAAATAATAATTAGTTGGTAATTATATTATTATACATATTATATCAATAAAGAATATTTCATATCATTGGCCTAAAGAAAGTCTGTGAACTTATTTTAGTAATGTAAAGTTACTCCGAAACTTTTACAAAGAATTGTAAGGAAAATATATCCAAAGAATAATTACTTTTCATTTTATATATGGAACTTGTCTAAAAGAAGGATATTCGTTTATATTCCATGGACGTTATGCACATCGAAGACGATAAATTTATTGAAAATTCCGCCTCAGGTTTATTTGTGGGATTTAATGTAACAAAAATTTATGGAGTTAATTATATGAAATAATTTACAAAGCGGAATTGTGTGTGCAATTAAAAATCTCATACCACACAAATAATGAAATGCATTGATGTGTTGATATGAGTAGCATTGATAAAATTGGTTAAAATATAAGGAAAAAGAAAGAGATTTGCGGTGAAAAGGATAGCAGAAGTATTATGATAATAAAAATAAAATGTTGTTCTGAAACAAATAGGAATGCCAAACCTTTATGAGAAAATGAAAGTTAGAAGTGAAATTCTTACAACATTCCTTTCTTGATTAAACAACAAAATTTTGCAACATGTTGCCACGGATACAGCAACAATGCAAGTGGGAAGGAGAAGTAGAAAATAGAAGTTCAAGATTTGGTAAAAGTGAAGTATCGGGTGCCCCCTGGTTATTTTTGTAGGAAACATGGTGACTTAGAAAATAGGTCGCCAAATTGGCGACACGCAAGAAAAATGAACAGTAAACCAATGTGAAAACTGTTCTAACAAAAAATTAGGCAAATTTTAAATTAAATAACTGAAATTGTGAAGTTTAGGGAAAATTAATGGTACAATAGCAATATTTAATTATTAACAATAATAATAATTATATTATTAATAATTATCATTCCGAATTAAAATTATTTATAATTGTTTATAATTATATACTATAATAATAACTATACAAAATCATAAAATATTAATGTTATTAAATGCTATTTTACGTTATACTGAATAGTATATAATTATATAATATAATATATAGGTATTATTGTTAAAAATTTAAAATATATACTTATAAATAGTTATAAACTGTTTTTAATTTTTATAATAATTATGAATCATTATTGTGAACGTGTATTATTATAAATAAGTGTAATTATAGATTTTGATTACAAATGGTAATTATAAAGTATGATTATAAATAATTATGTATTAATCATTTAGTTCTAAATATTATAATTTATAAGCATAAATCATTAATACTTATTTTCTTAGTAGATATAAAAATGTTTTTTTATTATAAATATTAATTATTATGTAATGTATTTTAATTTGTATATTATAATAGAATATAAAGAATAAACAATTAAATAATTAAAATTTATTTTATACATATAGTATTGTTATGAAGTAAAAATTATGCAGGAGATATGCGTAGTTTTTTTTTATTTATTTTATTTTTTTTTTATGTATTATAGCTCTTTCGGAGATGAATACATTTATTCATTACTAATCGAATGCCTTTAATCTTTTTTTAAAAATTGAATATTTCTCCATGCACCTCTGTAAAAGATGAATTTTATTCTTTCGATGTAAATCCTTTTTTTTTTTAAAAAAAAAAAAAGAGAGCGCTAAAAATTATTTTTAGACATATTTAAAATACACTATATAACAAAAAAAAAAAAAAAAAGGAAAGAAACCGACGCACCAAGAAGGAACTGCCCGAATGTAATGAAATTAAATTTCGTATGCAAAAATATTTAGACAGAACTTGCAAAAAATTAAAATTTGGTGTCCAATCAATGAACAGTGGGAGCTACAGTGCATTCCCAGGTGTATAAAAGAAGCGATTCTCAATCAGATGGTCAAATTTTCTGTTACATTGCGATTTAGAATACCTTTCAACGACTGAAAAAATGCCTCGACGCAGGATTCGATCTCATTACGAGCAACTGTCAGAATTGGAAAGATGTCGTATCATTCATTGGATTGAGAGAGGCACGTTGGGCAAATTGGGAGAATCGTTCGTCATATGGGTCGAAGTGATTAGAAGATGCTCGTAAGAATGTGTAGATTTCAGCGTCATGAAGGTAGCGGTTGACCTAGGGTCACAGCAGATGGGGAGGACGGAGTGATTGTCATATAAGCTGTCACAGGGCTTGATTAGTCATTATCAACCATCAGACGTGCGACCCGCACATGATTATCCACCATGAACATTCACAGAAGTTTAATAGAGCGAAATCTGCTCTCGTACCGACCACTACGCCACCTGCCACTCACGCCTGTACACTGTTGAGATAGATTACTGAGGTGCTCGATGATGCTGACTGGGGACGAATAGTGTTTAACGATGAATCCCGCTTCGAATTGTGTCCTGACGATCATCGAAGACGTGTCTGGAGACACCCAGGGCAGCGTGCCGATTCTGCTTTCACTATTGCACGCCACACAAGCCCTCAACCAGGAGTTATGGCCAGGAGTGCCATTTTCATTGATAGCCGGACTCCGTTGGACATCATTAGAGGCACACTTACAGCACAGCGGTACGTCGACGACATTCTGAGACCTGTTTTGCTACCGTTACTTTTGCAGTACCCTAGCCTTATTTTTCAGCAAGATAATGGCAGACCCCATATAGCACGTATTGCTATGAACTGTCTTATAACTTGTCAAATACTTCCTTGGCCAGCCACATCTCTCTCCAGTCGAGCATGTCTGGGATAGGATGGGAAGGCGACTGCATCTATCAGGGAATGTTAATGACCAAATCCGCCAATTGGAGCAAATTTGGCAAGAAAGATCGCAGGAGACCATGACGGAGCTTTATCACTCTATGCCACCTTATGTGGCAGCTTGCATCTAGGCTAAAGGTGGGCCAACACCTGATTCAGCTCGCTACTTTGTAACTATGTAACTCTGAAAGAAATAATTCAATTTTTCTGAAATTTTAATCACTTTCTATTCTGTACATAATTTTCTTTCCGCCAAATTTTGTCTCCATCGGACAATTCCTTCTTGGTGGGTCGTTTTCTTTGTTATAGATTATAGAGATTAATGTACCTGTCTAAGACGTTCAACATTAAATGATACGGAGGGGGGTAATTTAAAATGCAAAAGAAATATATAATGAATTTATAAAATATCTCTTGCTTTTTCTCAAGCAATGGTCTGCTTCTTTTAAAGAATAACAGTCAAGATAGAAAGCACTTGACCTATGTAGAAGTTTCTCAAAAGAAGAGTTCAAGACTATCAAGGTTACCGTAAACGAGTTTGCCTGATTGAAATCATTATTTCACCCAAAAATCTCTAATCTCCACATAGTACCCAATACTTCATTTTAACTCAAAATTTCTCTTTCCAAAACGTTTATTCGTCTTATAGATTCTGCATTGTCAAATGAATATCAAAGTTGAAACTTTTGGTGTTACATGGATGTGGAAAGAGGGTTGCCAGTTCAGGTGTCGACCTTGTCATCAATTGGTAGTTAAAATTACGAGTCGTATAGCGAGGAATGGTAGATTCTATTGATAGTTCTATTGATATAAAATTTTGCTAAACAGGTCCTAGTCGTTAATACAACGCTAATCTCAACCAAATGTCAAGTTAAAATGTTAGCTATCTATTAATAATTGAATTACAGACATTGTGTCAGTCGTTAATAGTCGCCAATTTGAGTGATAAGCAAATTTTACTACCTGTCAATTAATTTTTCACTCAGAATAGAAAATTTTTTTTGTCTGTTGGTTGTAAAATATGCTTCTAAAAGTCTTAAGAAATTAGATCTAACAAAAAGATGACATATCTTGCATTTTAATTTATTTTCTGTTGTATTTCTTTCATATTTTAGCTCAAGCCTTAACGAAGGTAAAGAAACATGTCGCCAAATAGTGCCAATTTGATTGTTTGCTTATTAGCAACACACTTAAAAGCAATATCAGGGCAGTTGGCGACGGACCTCATAATTGTAAGCCGTAGTCACAAATTTCTGAATCAATGACAACAAGGTTACTGTGTTCACAAATAAGTATGAGTACTTATTCCAATAAACAAATGTTCAAGAGATTCTTTAGGATGCAAAGTATTCAGACAATATCTAGAATTGCTTCTTCTAGACATGATATCTTTCGGTAGATTAATTCTATATTTTTTCATGAAATGACCAATAATTACATCAATTTGTATAAATTCACTTTCGGATTTAAAATAATTATTCCCGTGCCTGTAATTTCTTAAAAAATTAATTTATTTTGAAAAATTAAATTTCAGTTTTGCAAAAGTTAAAATATTCCCTTCGCAGGAAAAAAAATTCAATAATCTCAGCACAAAAATTAAATCCTACTGCTCCCAAAAATAAAATATTACAAATGTTATGTTCATATGCTATCTTTAACAACTAGGTACAAATGCTCTATATATAGGGATGTTTACGCCACTGATAAATCATTCCAAAAATTCCTTTACCAATCAGTTCCACATGTATATGACATACGAGAAGTGCAATCTGAGTTTCAACAAATCTAGACAAAGAGAATTACAACGAAACTAGTTTCCTTAACTAATAACGAATGGGGGGAGGCATGTTTATTTTGATACTATACATGCAGTTTCCGTAAATATTTTCTGTGAGATATAGAACATTTGTGACGCAGTTGATTAGCACTGAACATTCTGAGCTGCTGCTTTATTTTCTTGATGGAGATATAAATAACCCCATTTTGTGCCAGTGCCATCAATAATCTTCATTCCAGGACACCCGAAGCGTGATGCTCAGGGGGAGAAGCAATAAAAGCATCTACCGCTCGTTGCATTAGTTTCACGTAATAAAATCCGAATTTTATGGATGGAATCTTTCGCGTGGTCATCATTTTTACTTTTGCCACTTCCCCCGATGTAGGTGTAGCCGTTCGGCCTTGATTCACGGTGACCGATTCTACTTGGGACCCAAATTGTGAAAGGAAAAAAAATTGAAATATTCTTACATAATCGTTTGTGGTTTGTGTTTATCGGTATAAATATTTTGCAATGAATTATTTTAATTACGAATGCCTCAGAAAAAAACCTAATGGTGGTTGAAATGGTAGTACCGATATGTAGTATAAAAACTGAATGGGAGTTTTAAAAAAAAATTGTATTTTTGTTTATAATGTAAACTCATGCTGTTATTTTTATATTTATATGTTCTTTATACTATTTGTACACTTTATACTGTACACGGCATCACTCAATTAAGTTTCATCTTCCCAAACGTTTGTAAAAAAAAAGATCATTATAAACTGTTCAATAGTGATTGATCATAATGACAAAAAAGGTCATTATAAATTGTTCACTACCAATTGATCATAATGCTTTTTTTCTTCAACTGGTAGCCGCGGTAGAGTAACGGCTATGAGTTCGGGAATCACTGTCGACGACTTTCATCGAGTTGCAAGTTCGAGCCTTGATGCCACCAAAGACCCGCCATGTAGATGTTTCTGATGCACGTTAAATCTGTCGTGGCTCTAAGTCCTCCCGTTGGCGTGGTGTGAAAATTAGGAGAGGGGGATGCCAGTTCTGGTGTCACACTCGTCATTTGACCGATGTTCACAATTATGAGGTTCTTCACCAATAGCCCTCGTGTTGCTTCTAGAGCAACGTTAAAAAAAACAAACCTTTCTTCAATTGTATGCAAAATAAGACTTACTTGTATTTATTTCAGTTGTACAATAAATCTTTATAAGAACTTAATTTCAACTCAATACTAATAAATTATCATTTCTTGTTAAACCGTACAATTTGCGATAAAATTATTAATACAGGATTATTTAAGATGATTAATCTAATTTCAAAATTCCATACTTTCAAAACTAAGCGACGCAGAATGAGAAGTAATTCGTGAATACAAAGGAAAACTGTGGACGTTTTAAATTGTGATCAGTAGATGACTTTTCCGTGCGTTCTTCACGAAGCTATTTCTCTAAAGCTGTTTTAGAAGCTTTCACAGAGTTATCTCACAGATGAATCGATCACAATGGGTCAGATGACTGAGTGGATGTTGTGGGACTTTTGCACATAAAATCTGTTGAGGCTCCAAGCCCTTCAAAGGAGTAAAGTGGAGTTTATAGTGAGAGAAGTTATAACTCAAGTGTCATCCTCGTCACTTGATTGAGGTTCAAAGTTACATAGTATGTTGCCAATAGCTCTAGTGCTGCTTTTAAGTACGATGTTAGGTTCCAATCAGTCAATCAATTGTTCGCTATAGAAACTCAAGCCGTAGAACGCATCGCTTCAAAACTTTTAGGTAATTTCGTTGATGTGTGAAAAAATCCATAAGCACGCACACACATATTTCCGCCAAAACTTTTCATATTTGTTTTTAGGGGATTTCTGAAATATATGGTTCTGTTTGAATGAATAATTAAAGAATGATTCCGTACGAAAATAATTGAGTTTTCTGTATTTAAATAATATTTTCAACAAAACGCAGTAAATTTTTCACTACCACTGTTATATTGATATACCTTCTGTTTCCATTACATCCTTACCTTATTCCTTCAATACTAAAATCTAGAAATATTCTTTCAAATTCTTATGTAACGTATCTCACGGTTTCCCATGCTTTATCGTTTCTCCGAACAATGCTATATGCGGTATGATGGCCTAAGTATTCACGTTCTAACTACCGTACCTAGGTTTAATTCATAGTTTGTTCCTCATTAAAAATTATGCTAAAATACTTTCATAAAATATTTGTAGAGTTTCACTTTAAATATTCACCCCTGCGGTTCACTCCTGCTGGTTAAAACTAAACTAACAGTAACGTTTATTTAAAACTATTACAATTGCAGATGTAAAATTTCTACGAAATGGAATATAACTCCAATTTTTCATTTGCAGGATTGTTGCAAATTCTTAAAAGCTTTTAAGCAAAGCCAAAACAAACCAGACGATCTCATATTCTTCTAGACTCAAAATTGTATTTTTTTAATAAATTTATGGAGTACTTGAACGAGATGAAAACAAGATAGTATAGCTTGTAACAGTATTTGCAAAGTACATCTCTGTATAGAAATAAATTTGGCGTGGAATTATATCAAGTCGTTGACGGAGTAAGTAAATATTTAGATGGTATTTCCTTAGATTAAAGAAAGGAAATTTCATTTAATTTCTGTTTCTCTTGAATTATTCAAGATGTCTGTGTGCTTAGAGAAAATATAACTTTTTGCAATTCAGTAAGCAACATTGTTTCCAGAAGGCTACCCGAAACTGAATGGGATTCTATAAACTCACACAATCAAGAGCTGAATTGCATCTTTCTTTCGAAAGAAAAATAATTTTAATTTTACGAATAGAAAGAGTTCTAAAAATTTCTAGAAAATAGTACCATATTTTTTGAAATTTTTCTACAAAAAGAATGCGTTATATTACGTCAAAGAATTTTGGAATGTTCTTTTTGTACTGAAAGCCTCCAACTTCAATTTATTGATTGGTTCCTGTCTGGCACCGGTTTGAAAATATTTTTCTCTGCTTATGGCTTTATGAGTTATCATCGAGATAATTTAAAGAAGTTTATATGTTTTAAGTATGTAGAAAAGTTCTTAAGCTTCTAAGAGAAAGAATTTTTCTCTTGTATAATTTTATTAAAAGTAATTTTTACTGCATTTGTATGAAAAATGTAAAATGGAATATTAGCAATGTATGTAAAATGTGATATTATTCGTATTGAAATTATGTGAAATGTATGATTTAGTGCTTATTAATATTATTATCATTTAATTGTCTTTCATATGTTTGGCTTCAGTAATAGAAATGCGCGCTTTGTTGTAAACGAAAAATTCGATTAAACACAAGTAATATAAAAGAAAAAAAAAAATTCTTAAGTCAATTCCTAATTAGGTCAACAAAGAAAATTTTTATTTTAGTTACTTTTTATTAAATAAATACAATTAATATAAATATGTACTTACATATGACAGAGTCACAATATTAAGTGGCAAAATAAATTCAGCCGGTAAATTAAATGGTTGGAATGCAGTTTAGCCTAATCACCCTTGGCGAAAGGAAATATTTGGCGGTATTTTGCCAAATGGGGCTACCCTAGTCCACTTCATGGACTTAACGTTCAGCCAAAAAAAAAATTGCCAGGTTTGGCAATTTTTGAAATTGCATCAAATGGTTGGGATAAACTGCATTTTCACCAATTAAATTTAATTGATATTTGAAAAACTGAAATTAACATCAAGTGTCATCCACTACAAGTTTAAAAAATGTATTTGAGCTGGAGTGGATGAATAAAAAGTATTTTATTAACGATTGAAAATTTGAGCAAGATGTATATAGGGAGAGTGAACTAATAGTAAGAATTTAAAAAATAGTATGTTGTGAAGAAAGATATTGACCAGAAATGCTACACGAAAATATTTCTCATATTTAATTCGATTTCTGGACATAGTTTAGTTTCTAATATATCTGTCGGGTATATAACTCTCGTATATCGTCTTCTTCACTTAAACGAAGTTCAAAATTACGAAATCATTTGCCAATCGCCATCGTATTGCTTCTAGTGCGACATTTATAAATCCAACCACCCATCAGGTATATAAAGAAAGATGTCTTATTTTAAATATTTATACTGAACTAAATTAAACCGAAATTCCCGAATTTTGAAATTCATTTCAACAAACAGTAAAAAATAAGGATTTCTCGGTGAAATTGCTGTCTTGATTATATACATACGCTCTATCTAAATGGCATGAAGTATAAAACTGCAAAGACTAATTTGCACTGCATTATCAACATGCAAATTGTTTCAGTATGAATTCATCCATATCTAAAATCACACTGGTCCTGACACTATTAAATATATTTCCAAGTGTTGCTTAGAACATGGAAACAATTTCGGTATGGAATAACATATGCAATTTAAAACAAGGCATTGCAATGTGCCTTTTGCAAAGGCAGCCGGAATCAGGGTCGTTGATTGTGCGGTACAGAATTGATTCTGGTTGTGAGGAGCATTGTTCATATGCATGAGATGTGCCCTCCCGATGGTATTTGGGGCAATGTTATGCAAAATTTGGCGAAATCGCAACCTCCGATGCGTCGGGCGGAAAATTAAACCCTAATTCCGAACCGTCACTCAGAGAGATGGGAAAGATTATGATATCGGAAGGCGGCGCCTTTAAAATCCCATTCCCAGACTCTAATTGGGTGCAGTCGGTTCGGGTGCCCGGGGCTGAACTTTCATCAAGAGTGCGCGCAAAATATGCATATTACAAAAGATTTTGTTCGAAGTTAGTTAAGAAATGAATTCTGACAGGTATGTGCAATATTACGGAATATCAATAGATGCATCTAAAGGAACATTTCTAAATGAAATAAAACACAATAATAATTTATGATGTAATCTATCAATTGATTCATTATTATAAAATCGCAATAAAAACAACCTCAAGTCTGCTGGCGACGTGCTATGTAATTTTGAGCCACGGTCAATTGACAAAGATAGCACCTGAGTTGGCAAACCTTCTTTTAACTTACCATCCCAACCGATGGCCACGGTAGAATAGTCGTCATGGCTTCAGATTCGTGACCGGTGATTTTCTTTCAGTGGCGAGTTCGAACCTTGGCCGCTGAAGAGCCGCTGTGTAGCCGGGGCTGATGCACGTTAAATCTGTTGGGACCCCAAAATCCTCCCGTTGGTGTGGTGCTGAAGTTAGGAGAGGGGATGCCAGCTCAGGTGTCATCTTAGTCACTAAACCGAGGTTCAAAATTACGAGGTCCGTCATCAATAGCCCTCGTGTTGCTTCTAATGCGACGTTAATATAAACTAAACTAAACTAAAAAAAAATCCTCAACCCATGAAGTTACTTTCTTGAAGTAAGACGCGTATCATGACTCTGAAGCATTCTTAGTATTATTTTTTTCCTTTCAAGTTGGTTTTACTGTCTTTGATAGGCCGCGGCAGTTTAATGGTAATGGTCGCTGACTCCCGGCCTGTGGTTTCGTTGAATCGTGGGTTCGAGTCTTGATGACACGAAATACCCGTCGTGTTGCAAGGGTTGATGCATGTTCAATCAATAGAGGCTCAAAGTCCTCCCGTTGGGGCAGTATGAAAGTTAGGAGAGAGATTTGCCAGCTTAGGCATCCTGTTTGCCACTTAACCGATGTTTAAGATTGCGAGGTCCGTCGCCAGTAGCCCTCTTTTTGCTTTTAGTGCGACGTTAATAAAACAAATCAATAATTAGTATTTTCTGTTTAGATTATAGTTTAATCAAATGTTTGATGCAGTTTAGTTAGATTTGGCTCTTGCACCATAAACCTTATCCGTCATTCATTCACTCCTAACTTCCACAACTAATCCCATTTTTATATTGAGTTCCTAAAGATTTTGTTTAAAAAATATTAAACACATTTCAGATTAATTCTTTGAATGGGATGTTAATAATGGTTTCTTGCTTATTAACTAGAATGTGCATTTAGTTAACACTGTTGAATATATATGCATTCGGCTAAACAAATATTTAGGCGATAGTTTAAGATACAAAGTATACAGCCAACGTCAATAATTAATTTTTCTAGACGTCTAAAGATATCGTTTGGTAGATTAATTATATACCTCTCACGAAAAGGTAATCAATTATAAGACTTTGAAAAAATCAGCATGGGGTGTCTCAAGATATGTGCCTTCTGTAACTGTTACGTAATAATATTATCGAAGGTTTTATGATTTTATTCATTTTTGTCGTTCTAAGAAAATGTGCTACTCTAGTTTGAAGAGATTTTTCTGTAGAATTGTTTCAAAAGACTTTTTTCTTACAGATTAAGACAAGTTGTCACTCAATTAAGCTGAAATTTAAACTTTTAAAAAATTTAAGTTATACTTAATCATAACAGCAATGCAGTGTCTAAATAAACAAGTGATACATATCATCTAGCGGTTGGTGCAACTTTCGTTAAAATAACAAATACAGTAAATATTGGGCTTATGGGCAATTTAAAAACATTTTAAGTTAAAATTGCCCCCCTGAAAGGTATTGTGACAAATGGCTGTAGCATTTACAACCCAACACCAAAGTGAAAACTCTGAATTGAACAAGTGTTTCTTTCGATTTATCTTCCCTTTTTAAAGGTTACTGCATCCTTGCAGCTCCCTCAGGGTCTTACCCTTATAGGTAGGTACGAGAATCATGAACCCGGTGCCCCTTACAGGTATTTTTTTTAATATGTGTCCCTATTTTAATCTTTTTTCCCATCTTTTCAAATATCTAGCTCACAGTTGCACCTTGCATGAATCAGTAAATCCATATCAGGCTATTGCGCCATTGAACTTCACTGTCACTCACTCACTCAATTCCTCCAACATCTTAGAAACAAATACCATGAAATTTTCAAATTCAAAACTACTTGTGCAAGGTTTTCCATCTTTTCTAATATCTAGGTCACAGTTGCACCCTGCTTGGCACCGCAAAGCCATATCAGGCTATTGCGCCATTGAACTTCACTATCACTCACTCACTCGATTCCCCCAGCATCTTATAAACCAAGACATTATTTAGATTCAAAACTTCTGTTTACTTATCTTGTGCAAGGATTTATACATGTTCATGCCATGCAATATAACAAGAGTTTAAATAAACAAGAGATGCTGTGATGTGATTGTTTATTAGCGTCGCACTCAGAAACAACACGAGAGCTATTGGAAGAATGGCCAAGGGGTCACTCAAAGAGCTTGTAGCTATTGTTGACAGACCTCGTTATCTTGAACCTCGGTCAAATTACGAGGCTGACCCCTGAGTTGGCATTTCCCTCTTGAAACATTCACACTACGCTAGAGAGAGGACCAGATATCTCGATAAACTTAAAACAAGGGATACATATCATTTGATTGCACGTGTAATTTTCGTTAAAATAACAAATTTTGTTTATCTGGTGCTTTTGGGCAGCTTAGAAACATTTTAGTGAAAATTGGAGGTTAAAGCTCCCCTCTCAAGGAGGCTTTGTGACAAATAGCTACAGCACACTTACAACTCAACCCCGAAAGTGAAACCTCTGAATTAGGGCGCGCGTTTGTTTCGATTCACCTTCTCTTTTTAAAGAGTTCCCGCAGCTCATTAAACAGTATATTTAATATGCAAATACAGGGGTTTTAAAGCAGCGCGCAAAAACCGATGCCCTGTCTCCGCCATTAAACCGAAAGTAATGACCGTGTCTCTGACAATCGCTTCTCTCGTTTACGGGAAAAATTTGCATTCAATTTGCATTCGGATTAAAACGGTATCGGCAGAATTTACAGTTTTCCTCCGCCCTGCGATCGGCCGTTGAAAACTAATTCATAAATGTAAATCTTTCGGGATAAGCATAAATTTACACTGTGTAATTGAGTGCGCTCGCCCTTATCAGATGAGGCGCGTGCATTAAATGGAATTATGGAGGGGCGGCGGTGATAACCGGGGCGGATTCAGTTTTATGAGGCGCTGACAATTGATAGTCGGGCAGTAATCATCACTCGCAGAGATTCCGTGATCAGCATCCGAGACAGAGAAGAAATATTGAAGTCTCCCAGGTATTTCCTGATCCTGGATCATCAACTGCAATTGCAATCCTTTGGAAGCGATATTTCATACGTTTGTACTTACGGTCAAGCCTTTTGCTTAGTAGAGACTTAAAATATGTTCTAAATGTACAGTTTAATCTGTTATTAGTTTTGTGAAATTCATTAAATTTCAGTTGCTCAATCATCGGAATTTAAAAGAAATGAACTGTTTATTAAATAAAAATTTGTAAAGATATTTTATAGGGTTTTTTTTTTCTTATGAGGGCTATTAAGAAAGTAAGGAACGATTTTGGAATTAAAAAGAAACTAAGAACGAGAAAAAAAATTATTATATACATCAGAAAGAATGATTAAAATTCTACTTTACTACATAGTCACTAAGCAAATTGAGGCATTTATCATAGCGATGGACAAGCTTTGAAATTCCTTCGTCACAGAATTCTGCCCCCAATTTCAAACATCTAAGTCCGTGAAACTTGTGGAAAACTAAGCGAAAGCTCCGTTATTGTGAAATGGCGGTTTTCACGAATCTTTTCATCAACTTTAGCTACCAGTTCGTCAGTCACAATGCTGGGGCGTCCACTCTTCTCTTCAGAAAACGTTAGTTCGGCCATTTCTAAACTGAATGCACTATTTCCGGATTGAACTTTCATTCATTACGTTGTTTCCGTACAATTCACACATTTGCCGATAAATTTCCATAGGTTTTAGGGGTTTTGCCATTAAAAACCGTATCACAGACAGCAACTTACAACTGGCGAGATTTTCAATTGCAGCGCACATTTTAAATTTGAATATCGAAAAATTGGGCAGCGTAGAAATGTTCCCTTTGTGATAACTGGACGCCAACTGAGATGCCGAGCACGCAGACTCCTAAATATACGTGATCAGCGCGCACCTAGCGATGTCAGACGGAAACGTTCCTTACTTTCTGAATTGCCCTCGTATATCTGTTTCCATCCTGCATATATGCAGTGAACCTTTAAGATAGTTTGATTCTTTTGAAAGATAAGATAAGAATAAAAATTGCTTTTAAAATTATTACACCAAAATTGATATCACACATGCAGAGAGGAACCCTTCTCAGTCCTTAACTAAAGATTATCTAAAATGATACTTATCTGACCAATATCAATTGTGGTGTCGAATTAGGTGTAAAATCCATCTAATTTTTCATATATTCTCCGTGCGCTAACCGGCGAATTCTATAATTATCTTCCTTCTCAGAGAAAGAACACGTCTGATCTCGTTGGTCAAATCTTCCGATTTTTCTATCGTTTTCTCTCTATTACTTCGATTACTATTACACTTCAAAGTAGCCATGATAATAAACTAGTAATCAGGGGCGCGAGCTCGCGCAAGTGTTATTTTCATCGAGTTGTAGGCTTGAGTTGCCATACCTCTTTAAGACCTAACGTGTAATGAAGCTGTTGCTCGCAACATCTGTCGATGTTCCAAGTCCTCCTTTTGGTGTGGTGTAGAAGTTTGGAGAGTGAAGACCTAGCCTTAGTGTCGTCTACGCCGCTTAACTAAGATTTAAGTTCATTATGCTCGTCGTCAATTATCCTCGTATTATTTTTGAGTTTGACGTTAAAAAGCGATCATTGAAAATCCCGTATAAATATTAGTGTATTGAATGTTTAATTACACCAGCATATAAAAACATAGAACAGGATTAAAAATGGAATATTTTAATTACAATTTAAAACGAGTCTATTGTTAGTTCGTTTCAATGCTTTCCATACTGACACACATACACCAGTCATTAATAAAACCTTTTCTGTAGTGGGCTGTTAAAGAAAGGGCTTCAAAAAAAGTATTGTGAACTGTAGTAAAATAACTTCACTCTGTATCAAGATCACACTCGCTCTCAGCGCTTTCCTTGAAACCATATTTCAAAGACAGCGCTGGGCTTGTTATGCTGCAACTTCCCCTCCATATTTTCCTGATTTAACACCTTTTTTGCGGCTTATTCTTCTTTTCCAAATTAAACCCTCTGTTGAAAGGGTTCTATTTTTATTTAATGGATGCTGTAAAGAGGTCTCAGGATCGTTAAAGTTCAAAATTTTACTTATTTAGAAGGAGATGTGTTAAATTCCATCTTTTTATGAATATTTATGTGCCAAATGTATATGATACTGCCAAAACTTTCAGAATAAGTGAGAGAAAGCAAAACCGCATTTAACTTTTTTTGTTTGTTATTTTTTAACTTTAACTTTATTTTTCTAAAAATAAATAATTTTAACTTGGGCGCAGGATTCCTCAAAGAAAATTTATCGTATTCTTAGTTTGAAATTTTATGCACATGATCAAAATAAATTTTTCGTGAAATTTATACAAAATTTTCTTATAAAAATTATGAACCGAAAACTAGTGAATGAATCAACAATCGATCGTTTGAAATTATTTTAATAATTTATTGAATAATTATTGAAAAATGTTAGCACTTCTGGTGGCAAAATTTGTTTTATGCAACTTTTTTTTTTTTTTTTTAAATTTTAAACTGACCTTGTATTTTGTCTTGCAGGTGGCCGAGAACACTCGGTGTCGGGCAAAGTGGGCGAATCCGTAGTGCTGCCTTGCGAGGTGGACTCCCACGGCTGCGGCCGCATCTACGTCATTACGTGGACCAAGCACATCGGAGACGAATGGAGACGCGTCTATTTATACAGCGACACGCACTCCCGGCCCATGAATGCGTTCGCGGGCAGGGCGCACTTCGTACTGCACAACAATTCCAATGCCGAACTGCACTTACGCGCACTCAGCGTGGCGGACGAGGGCACCTACAAGTGCGACGTCACTTACGTGCACGGGAAGTGCCCCTCCCTCACCTTCACCAAGCTGTTCACCCTCAGTGAGTATTCCTACATTTTGTATATAAATTTCTTTTAATACAAAATGTAATTTTATTAAGACCCTAGCCATCCAATTTAAGCTCTCGCTTTCAAGGTTATGATCGCGATAACCGAGGGTTCATTGTTGCTAGCTCATGATCGTTGTTGATTCAGTCGCATTGTGGGTTCAAATCTTGGTGCCACTGAAGACTCAATGTATAACGGGATGTGTGAGTGTCTGAAAGGGGTGTTTGTTGCGCAAGAGCCAAATCTGGCTATACAGCACCATTCAATGTTTGTTTTTGATCTAGACATAAGAAATAGAAAGGAGAAAAGAAGAAGGGCCAAAAATAAAGATGGATGGCTAGGGTATATCACGGGGGCGGGTTATAAATTTTTTTACCAAAGACAGTAGACCCATAGGTTGATACCGTACTTATCCTGTGCATGACTTAATCCCTTCTTTATTAAACTTCACTGCAATCTTAAAGGCTAGTTAGATAGTCAATCAGTTCGATTGAAGATTCATCAGAACCAGACAACACAGTTTATTACCTATCATCGCAGAATTTTTTGGTTTTATCTCTATAGAATCCCTCTTAACACGGTTAATCGTAGTTTATGTTCAAATGATAAAATATTAGCTTACCAAATCACTCATTCCGATTCAAACACTTCTGATTTATAATAGATACAACTCCTATAACTCTAGGAGTCACTTCGAATTAATTTCAATACAAACGTGATTGATTACGATGATTGAATTCAAATTATAAACAACTATTAACTTGTTGTTATCCTTAATCTCCATTTTCTTTTCTTTCAATTCTATTTCACTTATATATAACTATATCTTTAATAAAATTCATTACACTTCTTATCTTTATCTAATATGCCTAACCACATTTCATTTGGTTAACAACAAGTTTTTTTTGAGCAATTCAAATATCCAGAAAGTCCACAAGTTTGTGAAGAAGAAAGTCGCATACGTCACAACCTAAAGAAAGTAAGCTCTTGACGAAATAATGCTCGAGAAAACTGTAGAGGCTCAAAGCCCTGATGTTGGTGTGATGTGGGAATTTTATTGGAGAGTGAGGTAAGAGTTCAGGAACCCTCCTTGCTATTTGACCATGGATCAAGATTGCGAAGTTCGTCACAATTACCCTCGTATTGCTTTTAAGTGTGGAGTTAATAAAGCAATGATCAATCAGTCAATCCATTTCCAAGCGTTATATTTCTGAAAGAAAAAGAATAAATTTCATTTCACTTCATAACTCAGCGGGTAAGTGTTTTAAAGGTAACCCTATCTAAAATGAGGCAAAATTATAGATTTAACGACTGAAATTATTCTTGCAATAGAAAAACACGACAGTTTTTAAGATCCTTGTAACTTGTAAATTTGAAACATCTTTTTTGTGCGATAAATATTAAGTTAGTAATTTTAAATTTTAAGAACCGAATAAAAAACTAATGTTCAGAGGACACTTGCAAGAATATATCTCATTACCTGACCAGATAAATAACTGAAAGTCTAGAATCTCAAAATCTGCCATTGGCTTGGGTGCTTATGTATCCTTTTCTATTATTTTTATGATATATGTTTTGGCACTGTTCTAAAATGGCTCAGCTAATTTAAAATTCCTTTTCCGTAATTCAAGTACTTGAATATAACATTAAAATAATCTTTTTTTTTTCAAAGAGTAGAACTAAGTGTTATCTAATATTTAAAGCTAATTCATAATTTGACCATATAACAGTTACAAATACCAAACTTTAGAAAAGCGGAAAAAATAAAACAAAAATCTGTTTACTTTGTTGGATAAACAATCTTCTCTAACTGCACTCTAAAATTACTGTATATTCAATATTATTGTACATAAATAGTAAATATTACTTTGTAACCCTGGACAATCAAAATTTTTTCGGAAGGAATAGGTGGATAAACTCGCAAAATCAGAATTTAGTACTTATATCGGCTGAGTTGCTCCAGAATACACGAATAGTGAAATCTTCCAAAATAGTATGAAAAACTTTCATGATGTTTAGGTAATGAGAGTATGCTGTGTTTTTGATTTAACAGATATTAGAAATTTTTCAGAACGAATATCCCAACCATAAATATAACATCCTGTTCGACAAAGTGCAATAGAAAAGCCCTCACACAAAATTAATTTACGAAAGAATACAATGTGAGCACCCAAGACAGTTTGAACGGCATGGAATATGTTCCTTTAACCTGCGGAGAATAAACATCTCACTGAATTTATTTTAGAAATATTCTCAAGATACAGACGTACGATGCAATAAAACTCACAGATGTCATAATCATGTCACTACATTTAAAGAGCCGGGCCGTAACACGTGCTTTTAACAATTACCCCACCCCTTTTAGTAGCTAGAAGTGAAATCCAAGCCCATATCACCAAGTTCAACACTCCAAAGAACCTATCTATATAGATTTCGCGGTATTGTAACTCCATATAGTAACAGTAAAAAAATCAAATAGAACGTTCTCATCCAGTGTATCTCTATTGATACGTTGGGCAGTAGAATACACTCACGGAGCATATCATATATGATACGCTGGGCATAGGAGAGCAAACGCGAGCGTATCATAGGTGAGACGCTGGGAGCGAACGGGTTAAAGGGAATCATTGAACTTGTTGCTCCATATGAACCTTCCCTTTTATTTCACTCCAGATAAAAAGTAAAACAATTTATTAAACCTCTTCAATCAGTATCATATTATCTGCAAGTCTACTTCAATACGCATAAATTATATATATGAAACTATAAATCATATAAATTAGATAAAAATTCAAGCAATTAAAAAAATACGAAATTCGAAAAGAGTTTTGACAATTTTGAAAATACCAAAACTTTTCTTGAAAAAAATAAAATTGAATAATAATGTTTTGTGAATAAATGTAATGTATGTTATAACAGGCTTTAGATTGTTATGCTGGTTTATTCTACTGTTATTGGAGTAATTATCCTCATCAAGTTATAGATTATTAAAAATTGTAATAAAAACCATAAATATAAATTGATAAGGAATTCTGAAAGTTAAAAACCAAAAAATAAAGTTAAAAATCACACAGAAATCGAAGAAACCTGTAATAACAAGTATATATATCCACAAATCTATTCATTACACTGCTTAACTTTAATCTAATTAGCATACATCACGTTTCATTTTATTGGGGCGAGGTTTATTTTTAAACTATGCAAAAATAGAAAAAGTGCCAAATGTTAGTTAAGATAAAAGGGTGAATAGCCGAACATGACTCAAAAAAGTATTCTTTCAATCAATCAGTCAATCAAGAGATGTAATTAGATACAATGTAAAAAACAAATGACGAGATGTTACTAAAATATTACATAATAAATGCATCGATTAGATGAAAGAAACAAAGAAAAATTCCCTCAGAATCTAAAAATCATACATTCCGCCCTAAATGCATTTTACATTTTAGTCCTTCAAATGCGAAAAGTACGTATAGATTTACTATGCGTCCCTCGAGCACATTCTCGGAAACAAAATAAAAGTATAGATATTTATAGACATGCAGCAATTTGAAAATAAATCCCTTTTCCCGCTTTCAACCCCTATCGAAAAGCCAGCTCGCCTCGCGGACCAATACTCTCAAAAGCTGACATCTCCTACCCAGCGCATTGATGAAGACTTTGCATCACTCCGTCCGGCCTATCACTTGCAGAGGGAGACGGAAACCCGTTTACTTTGGGTTCGGAAAACCATTTATTTACATCACATCAAATCTCAAGAATAAAGTTTTCCCGTCCGAACATCCCCGGCATCGATCACGGCCCCGATGTAAGTGGAAAAGTACTATCGATTCACAAAACCGAAAACGCCGTCTCAATCGATATACCGGCATCGATGGGAAAGACAATATAATCCACGCTCTCGAGACGCAATCACATTCAAGAAGTTGAATGATGACTGGGAAATATAAAGATCCAGAAAAGAGATCTTTTTTTTTTTTTTTTTTTGCTCTTGATATTTCTTTCTGACGTGTAGGGGGGGGTGCCGCGAATAAGGGTATCGACTCCCTTCATCGCTTTTTCTTGCATTAGCGGCGAAACTGTGTTTAAAATTCTCGAGAGCTTCTCATCTTGTTTTCGACTTTTCCGATCGATGCTTCGTAGGAATTTCATTTCGATGGAACACCCCCATCGACACTGGCGGACGGTGTTTCTTGCTCCTCGAGAGAACCACTTCACGGCTGAACGTATCGGTACTCTTACCGCAAATAATTACTGAGTTGCTTCTGCTCTATCCGACTTCTGTATGGCGTTAGTCAAAGGCTTTTGATGTCTGGAGATGTATTCAATAAGTTTCGAGGTGGATTAGTGATAAGTTTTTAGATGAGTTTCAAGATACAATCTGCAAAAGACACAAAAAGAAATGGAAAATCTTGAAACCCTTTTATAATTCTACAAGAGATATGGGATATTTCTTATCTATTTTTTTCTCTTAATTCTAGAGACATTCAATAGGAAACTAAATTAATCTGCCATCTAATATTATTTAGGTCGTTACATGACATTTAGAAAGAAATAATACCGTGATAGGCCAGCGGTGATGGTCATGACTCGAAGTCAGTGTTGCTTCCGTCGAGTTGTAATTTCTAGCCCCGTTGTTATCAAAGACCAACCATTTGAAGGTTTGATGCAATTTAAATCTGTTGAAACCTCCTTAATGTGGTCTGGAAGATTGTAATGGGAGGTGTCAGCTGAGGTGTCATCGTAGTCCTTTGATTGTGGCTCAAAATTACGAGGTCCTTCGCCCATAATCCTCAAGAAGCTACTAAGTGCGACGTTAATAAAATAATTGATCGAACAAAGAAAGAGATAAGGAGCATGTATCAATTCCTAAGGCAATTAATTTTTACTTTTTAAAGATATGTTGTTTTTACTAAATTCATATAAATCAAAAATTCCCCAACTACAGATGCCTTATATCACTTCGCATTCATTAAACAAGAAATATAAGACTCGTATTATTCTTAAAGTTCTCTGAAATCATACGTGAAAAAAATAAGTTTTTGGAAAAATAATTTTAATTTTCTTATCAAATTTAACATTCTAGTAATGAATTTTGTGAGTTTTAATTTAATTCTATATAAATTAATTGAATACTACCTTTTTTTTATCCTCAGATATAGCATTAAGAAACTTTCAGAAATAAATACTGATACCACTGTATGAGAAAGCATGATTAATTATTTTTAGAAAAAACCCCGAGATAATTGGATAAAATTTATTCTGCATATCATTTGATAATTATGTACAATATATTTTTAATTGCACCTGTTAATGTTCATTTGTTTGGTTTCAGGAAGCCTTAGAGTGAATAAACCACAGCATCATAAAGTTTTAATTGTTACTAAAATAATATAGAACTTTAATTTTTATTTATTAAGACTTTTCGATATAGAATTCACCAGTTATTGACTTTTCGAAGACCATCATCGTAGAATCACAGCAGATTGAAATCTATCTTCTTCATACTCTACAAATTATTTCAATTATATACGAGTAAATCCAGTGAAAAAAAAGTGAAACCTGAAGCAAAACAAATCTTTATGAATAATGTTAATTTACAATATGTACATAGAGATTAATTAGTGTTTAGAATAAATTTGGAATAGCAAGTTAACCAAATGATTCAACATGAATATGTGTAATTTACAAGAGTATGTGCATAAGGATAAATTAATCTGCAGAGTAAATTTTATCCACATATCTCAGTTATTTCTTAGTAATAATTGTACCTCAACGATATCTCGACATTATTGATATTAGTATTTAGAACTGAATATGAGCTGCTTGGATAAATTACATCATGATAATTTTTCTTCTTCTCTCTTCCGCTAGTTTGATAGATATCTGCCCTATTATTATTCATGCATATATACATATTTATTATATGTAAGAAACAAAAACGATATCTGTGAAAAAACAAAGTAATAATTATTATTATATTATAAAAACGCAGATATTACGCAGTCTAAAATATTAAAAAAACACATTTTTTGTGATCATTACAGAGAACGAAACTTGTATAGGCTACTTTGTACCAAAAGATGACACAAGGCTTTTATCCAAGTAACTTTAGATGATATATAAGTTTCGTAATAAGCAGCAGTGGTCATGCTGATTGGCCAATTTCGATTAAAAGGTTGTGGAAGCTGATAGTTTCTAGACACACTGTATTAGTCTCCATTCATCAGATCAAGCTATCCATACCCAATGAAGACATTCATATTAAATGTATATATTAAAATTTTTGAATTATTTTTAAAGGATTTTTTTGTAAAGTATGTGTTTTTCAAAACAAAAGTATTTGTAATTTTAAGTATTGTCTATCACTGAATAGACAATTCCCCATCTTTCTGGCGAAAGATGGATTGATTATCCAGCAAAATCATTTTGTCTTTAAGTGCAGTCCACGAATCCCCCCATTTCTTGATATCTGCCCAAGAATAGAAGTGCTGATTAGGAATGCCATGATTTCATTTGATGTCCGCATCAAATAATAATTGGAAGGGGTGATACGTGATGAATAAGGCAAGTGGGGTGAAACGTTTCATGGAAGTGTTTTCGAATAGATTTTTATTTGATTTACAATGCGAGGCTCAGCAATGTCATGCTAAAAAAATACTATGTCGTATCTTCTGGTTGATTAAATGTTAAAAATCGACATTCATGGAGTATGCCAATTCTTGGAGCGTTTGACATGGATCTTCATCGAGTAATGTTGTTGATTCATCGTTTTCAAACTTTTTAGGTTGATTCGGCGCTCCCTGTCTTCAATTTCTAAGGCAACCCTTTTAAATCTTCGAAACCAATATTCACGAATTGATATGGAGGGAGCTAGTTCACAAGCTTCAAGCAGCAAATGAATACTTTCAACTGCCAATTTCTTCAAATAAAAATGATAGAAAAGTAAATCATCCTTCAAATTATGTTTCACTGGTACAAAACTCGACATTTTAAAAGCTAAAAGAAATATGTTAACACTTTAAATGAATGTCTTATACTCAATATGTAGGTCAAATAATGGTTTTTGAAGTATCTACCGATAGCGAAAAATACTATTAACACTATTTGTTGTAGATCATTTATAATAAATTCAACCCCTCCCCCCTCCTCAATACAAATATCTAGATTATTTGCTTTTTACCTATTTTATAATCCATCCACGAGTTTTTTTTTCCAGTTCTGTGATATTTTATCGACAAATGAATGAACGAAAAAATTCTTTCCTTTTAATACTTCACAAGCAGAGTGGATGCAAAATGTTCTCTGTTTTATACTGCTCTTCCTTTTCATAAATGCTACATTTCGGATGAAGGAGGGGTGGGGGCGTTGCAGCAAAATCACGCGCGGAGGATGAACCATAAATCAAACCTTCCTCGTGCATCCTTTCGAAAATACATTCAGTCGGTAGAACGCCCGCGACAACGGAATCCACGGGGCGTGGACAGAAAGGGGGAAGGGGAATAAAAATAAAAAAAAAAATCTTCGAAAACTTCGCTTCGACTTCCTCGAGAAAAAGGACGCCTGGACTTTTAGGCCGAGTTTAAACAGCACTCGCCTTGAATTCGAATTCCCTTTTGGAAGAAGGGGGAGATGGGAGATACTTCTCTTTTACCCCCTCCCTTTTTGTTCGAAAAAGAAGAAAATTGTAGCACTACTGGTGCAACTCTCTACTGCTTCCTTTCAATTGAAAACAAAGTTGAGAGAAATAAACAAGTTGGAGCATCATCGGGAAGCTAAATTTAGTGTTTAATTTGATTCTTGAATTTCCATCTCATGCTGAAGACTTTCATTATCCGTTGTTAGAGAAGAGAGGATGGGGATCTATTAGTAGTGATGTTTCTTTTCCTGTATTTTTGCTTTCACTCGCTAAACTATTAATTTAAGTCTCAAACGAAGCATTAGGAGTGATTTGAAGAAGAAAATTTTTTTTAACTAGGCGAAACCTGAAACTTCAAATATCTTAGAAATTTATTTCCTTCATCTTTTTATCTAATTTTTCATATTTTTATCTTATTCATCATTTTATTTTATTTTTAAATTATTTTTTTCATGCATTTTATTTAATGGTAAGTTTCAAAGAAAGAAAACTAGCTTTCGGAAAAAAATATTCTATGATTTTAAAAGCTCTCTCTGCTTAAAATAATTTGATTTACTATATTAGGTAAAGTAATAATAATAATGATTTAAATTTAAAACAAAACTCTTGGTTTGGAAAAATTAAATCTGTATATATCACCATTAATATGCAAGTTACACATTTGCATTGAAATTTATTATTTTCATTATCAGAACTATTTCAGCACGACGAAGAAAATTAATGTCCTAATAACATTCAAAATTAATTTAGTTTAGTTTATATTTACGTCAAACTAGAAACAACATGAGGGATATAGGAGACGGACCACGTAATTTTGGACCACGGTCAAGTGATGAGGACGACACCTGAGCAGGCACCCCTTCTCCTAACATCCACACCCCGCCAACGGGAGGACTTTGGGCCCCGACAGATTTTATGTGAATCAGTTCTGACTACACGGTGAGTCTTTAGAGGCCAAGGATCGAAACCGCGACTGAACATGAACCGCCAGCCACGAATCCGAAACCATTATCACTAGGCTACCGCGGCCACCATTCAAAATTTATATGTTATTCAATGAAATACTAATAATTGTATGAAAATACAATAAAACTCCGTTAAATCGTGACTCCCGTTAACTCGCAGCTTTACTATGTCTACCTTTTTAGGAGATTTAGATAATTATTTTTTCGGATAATGTCACGACTTCATGTTGAGACAAGACACTAATACTTTTTAGTTGTTTTTTTATATATATAAATCATAGGATAAACATGCCAAGGAGTTCCAATTTGCAATACCAAAATTGTACTTCGAATGAGATAAATTAGAAACATGAGAAGAAAAAAAAAAGAAATAAGTTAAATCATACTTGCACACCTTAAAAACGAGCAAAAAAAGCGCAAAGGTAGAGAAGGAATCTATTACGAAACTAGAACTAAAAAAATAAACCGACAGAAATGATACAAGAGCGAGAAACATTAAAACTCCACCAAAAAATAGACTTGCAAAGATCTGAGTAACAATTAAGAGATGAGAGAACGAAACCCGTTCCTGACATTGGAAGAAAGGTAGCTGCGAAACAAAAACTGAAAAGAAAATAGCAAAACTCCGAATAGCAGTTGTTTTTCATCAGTAAATACCACACTTCTCCATTGATGTGTGAATATTTCAAAAAAATTTCTTGCAAGAATCACTCTCTTCTGCTTATGAGAAATTGCCTACGACAAATATTTTTCTACATGGTTGTAGCTAAACCTTCAATTTCTATTGTATCAAACAAGTCGCCGCGGTAGTCTAGTGGTCATAGTCACGGAGTGGCGGCAGGCAGTTTTCGACGAGTCGTGATTTCGAGCCTTTATACCAATAAAGGTCTGTCGTGTAGTCGGGACTGATGCACATTGAATCTGGTCGAGGCTCAAAGGTCTCCTGTTAGATTGATGTGAAGGGAGGATGGCGTAATCTAAGGTCTCATACTCTTCAACTGACCGAGATTCAAAATTACGGTGTCCGTCACCAATAGCCCTCGTGCTGCCTCTAGGGTGACGTTAATAAAACTAATCGGTCGAACGTATCAAACAAAGAAAGTAAGTTTATACTTACCTTCTCAAGGACTTAACGAACAGTAACCTGAGTTGAAGAACCTCGTATTTGACAAGCCGCTCTCACTTAATATAGCTGAAATTTTCACGGTTAGCTGTGGTTTAGGTCATATTTTCTTCTTTTTTTTTCTGCCAGAATCATTTTTGACTATTTTTGTGCAGTAGATATAGATCAAGACAGTTCTTTCGCTTCTCTTTGTAGAAAGTTTTGTTCGGCTCGCTTCTGTTTTGCAAATTCCGCAATACACTCTGGTTTCTATGTGAAAGCTTAAGTTTGTATGTAGATAATAAATTTCAGTCCATTTGTTAAAATTTCTTTTACGTGCCCCTAATATATACAGTGGCACAAACAATTGAGGATACACCTTACTTTTACTTGATAAATCCAACTTTCAATCAAAATAACACCTTAACCAGAAGTGCAAGCAAATTTTTATTCTTAGACATAACAAAAGGTTCAATTAACAGTACAAATAAAGAAAAATCAACGACATAATTCTAAAATAAAACTTTTTAGATGCATTTCAAATAAACATAAGCAGATTTTTACCTCAAAAAATTGAGGATACACAAATGAAATTTTTGTTTAACTACCACTTGATTTCTTTTTGCTTGCTACTAATAATCTATGTTTGGGAAATTTTATCCTAAACTTTTTCAACTGTTTTTCAACTGTTGTCTTTTGAAGTTGGTTATGAGAATATAAAGCTGTAATTTTAAATGGAAAATGGCTCCTCGGAAAGAGACCAGTATTGATGTAAGAAAATTTATATTAAGGTTATTTAAGAAGGGAAAATCTTATCGTGAAATAGGTGAAATTGTTGGTAGAAGTCACTCATGTGTCCAGAAAATCATTGGGAAATTTAAACGCGATGGATTAATTCAAAATAAGAGTGGAAGAGGAAGGAAAAGTATTCTGAGTGATGTAGCTAAAAGGAAAATTTTAAAAGATATCAAGATTAATCCTAAACTGAGTGCAGGCAAACTAGCTGCAGAAACTTCTCGAATAATCTGCAGAAGTGTAAGTGCTGAAACTGTGAGAAATGTGATTAGACATGCTGGATATAGCAGTCGAGTAGCTAGAAAGAAATCTTTCAAAAGCTTACAAAATCAGAAAAAGCGTTTGGAGTTTGCAAAAACTCATCAGTTGAAGACAGAAAACTTTTGGAGGAAAGTTATATTTAGTGATGAAAGTAAATTCAACATTTTTGGAAGCGATGGTCGTCACACCGTTTGGAGAAAGCCGAATACCGCTTTGAATCCAAAAAATTTACGTCCTACAGTTAAACATGGTGGTGGCTCCGTCATGGTTTGTCGTTGTATGGCTGCAAATGGGGTAGGAAATTTAGTTTTTATAGATGGTATAATGGATCATAAGCTTTATATAGACATACTCCGCAACAATCTTAAAGAAAGTGCACAAAAATTGGGTTTAGATGGAAATTTTATATTTCAGCACGACAACGACCCCAAACACACGGCACGTAATGTCAAAATTTGGTGTCTTTTTCATTGTAAGCAGCAATTGCACACACCGGCACAGTCCCCTGACATCAATGTCATAGAAAATTTGTGGGCCACACTAGAAACAGCGGTCCAAAAACACCAGATTAGAAACAAAGCCCATTTAAAGCAAGTGTTACAAGAAGAATGGGATAAAATATCTCCAGAAACCACTAAAAAATTGGTCGAATCGGTACCAAGACGTTTGGAGGACATTATAAAAGCCAAAGGACATGCAACAAAATACTGAAACTGTCTATGCATGTAATATATCGAAAAAATTTCATTGGTGTATCCTTAATTTTTTGAGGTAAAGATCTGCCTATGTTTACTTCAAATATTTGTGAAACTTTTAATTTTAGATATTTTTTTGTTGATTTTCGTTATTTTTACTGTAAATTAACCCTTTTATTACGTGTAAAAGTAAAAATACTTTTTCTATTCTAGTTAATGTGTTATTTTCATTAAAAGTTGGATTTATCAAGTGAAAGTAAGGTGTATCCTCAATTGTTTGAGCCACTGTACTTATAATTTAGAAAACGTACGAAAACTCTTTGCTGTTTGCCTAATAAAGCTAAAATGGTTAATATGTCGGTTGATGTCTTCAAGAGAACATTTTGATTCACATATCTTAGAGACATTTTTCATGTTGTATGCTTCCGTGTTCTTAATAATTATAATTTTTAATGTACTAAAAATTCTTGCGAGCAAGGAATATATTCATGCTTTGTGCATGTGTGTATAAAATTTCATCTTATAAATATCCAGCTATCTCCTCAACTTAAGTAGCAATAGTAGCCTTGTGGCCATGCTTTTGATCATCATCGCGACCATCGGTTTTCGTCGAATCGTGGGTTCGATTGTAGATGCCGCCCAAAGACCCGTTATGTAGTCGGGGATGGTGCACGTTTAATCTGTTGAGGCTCACAATCCTATCGATGGTGTGGAGGAGAAGTTAAAAGAAGGAGATGCCAGCTGAGGTATCGTCCTCGTCACTTGACTGGGGTTAGAAATTACGGGGTCCGTCGCCATTAGACCTCATGTATCTAGTGCGACATTAATAAAACCAACCAATCTTCCAACCTCTTCAAATCTAAGTATTAATGCTTCCTAGTTATTGGTTTTAGAGGTCATCATTTACCAGCTAGTAGCCACTGAGTTAAAGTCTAAATACTCAAAAATAATTACATTCATTTGTAGAGAATACAGATCAGTACATATTTCAATTTATTTAACTTGCTTCAATTATGACAATGTTCCTTCTTCTACTACTAATTCTTAACGCGCCTACAACCTTTACAGCTTGAAAAAAAATGAATTAATTCTCATACCCACTTGTCCGGGTCTGAGGGAATTTAAACATAAACACTGGAGGTTCGACCGTTGACCAACGTCCGTTCACCCTATGAGATTCCTCTAAGCATACCGATAGTTATCGGTGTAGGTTCACAATCGTCAACTCTTTTCTAATTTAATTTCAGTTCTCATTAATAAATTCACTACATGATCATTAATTAATCATCACTAACTATATATTCAATTTATCTGTATTATTTATATACTATTCCTGAATCTATTCACTACATTTCATATTTTTGGATGCATTTCCTTCATTATTTAACTCCACAGCAAACTTAAATTCTAAAAAAGTAGTTACTAAGTTTAAATCTACAATTAAAGATTCATGAGAGCAGGACAAAACAGTTTGTTGACTTGTAGCATAGAATACGTAAGGTCGCTCCCATTCGAATCAATCTTAACTCAATTAAACTAGTTAATATTCATCAGATTGACTCGCCTTCGCATTGGACACATTCGATTTACACATAAACATCTTTTGTTTGGGGAAGGTGCTCACGAGTATCCTTCATGTCAAGTTCCTTACACAGTTCACCACATTTTAATTGACTGTCCGGTCTTTCATGTTCATAGTCACGTTTTCTTTTATTCAGTAGCTTTAAATCGGTTTGACCCGATGGAGGAAAATCCCCACCATAACTTATTTGCTTTAAAAAAAAAAAAAAAAAAAACATTAGCCTCTTACACTATATTTGAATTTTTTACCTTTCACCTTGTATTTGTTTCATATATTTAAACTAATATAGTTTATATTCATTTTTATAAATGTTTGGCACAGCATAGCCTGCTTAGGCTCTTGCGCCATTAAGTACAATTTTCACTCACTCACTCACCTAGTTAATATTCTAATAATAAAGTCTTAGCTTACAAATCAACTCCTTCCGTTTGACACACTTCTTGTTTAGTGCATATTTAACCTGCATTGTTCTCTAACTTTGAGGCACTTTAATCCAAACAATTAATTACGACGATTCTCTTCAATTCACTCATCAATCAACTTTTCTTTGTTCTCTATCTCCCTTCTCTTTCCTATCAATTATATTTCATTAATATATCCCTCAACCTCCAATTCATTTCGCTACATTTCTTGCTTTTTTTATCTAATTTACCTAATAACGTTTCATTTTTGTAAGGAGTAAATTGTAATCTTATGCAGCTCAAGACACCAAAAGGTCCCAGAGGTTCTAGAAGAGAAAATAGCGAATAACCTAATGTCACCAATTTGAAAATTAGCGTAATCACGTATTTTTGGTCGGAAAATGACTTGGAAATTTAAACTCAAAAAGCTAACCCAGTTGTTACTGGAAGGAAGCTTCGCACAAGCAGCCTAACATTACAAAGTAAATATTTTAATTACATATTCCAGTGTTAGCTTGTATCATAAATATTTCTAATACCTAATGGGAAAGCTGCTTCTGGTATCTTTTAATAAATGATATTTTTATGAATGACATATCCTAAAAGACATTCTGTCTTGTTTCATATTAAAAAGGCGAGAGAATTCGGTCCCAAAAGCGTTATTCAACCACAGACAGCGAATCTCACGTCGGTACGCAACACTCTCCCTTCTACCGACATTTTTCTGCCTCACAGCAATACCGGAACCGGTTCCAGGTCCGTAAGCTCTCAGACGGGTATTACTTTTTTTTCTCTCCCCTCCTTCCTCTGAAGGGATCTTTCCCAGGTAGGAGAGAGAGTGCGTTCGCTCGATCGGAAAATTAAAACCAAAAATTCATCCCTTTCCCGGACTGGATCAGATGCCGGAGCCTCTTTTAAATAATTCATCTGAAAATGTTTCGCCGGCCGGATCTGTCGACCGGATTATTGATCTCGCCTAACTGCGACCGAGTTTTCCCAACTCAGCGAGTTTTCCAAGTTTTAAGCCCCTCTTCAGTTTAGAGTATTAATCCGGCACACTACTGAGCCCAAAGGAACACCGGCGCAAGTCCGGACGCTTCTCTGGGTTTGAAGGGTTGTCAAGGAAAAACCGGATCATTAGAAAGAAAACTTCGCGTCGAGGGTCCTTGCATCGCTTGCGATTTTTCAAAAGGACGCGCATTCAGTGCTTCGAAAATGAGAAGTGTCGAGGAGTATCTGTGATGTACTTTGCGGCAGAGAGCTGTATGTCAATTCGGCTTAAGGGCTTTTTCATGTTCGTTTCTTCAGTTGTGAATTTATGACTTGTGAGAGTATTTTTACGAGTTTTTGATTTCGAGTTTTCTCTTATCAACTCAAATTTCTGTCATCGTGTAATGTCTCCATATCATTCGTTTCAGAGACCATCGTTCACCAACTAAATAGTTACTAAGTTGAAATTTAAGCATACAATAGTCAAATGGAGAAGAGACATGATTGATTTTATTCTTTTATTGATGTTTCTTAAACCAAGAATATGCTCTATCTCTGTCTACAAACTCTCAACGGATTTGTTGTATTTGGTAAAAACGGGTGACGCCCCCCCGGGATACCCTAAAATTTCTTCTCTATTTTTGACCCACCTTCTTGTCAACCAATTTGTCTTTTCCTCAATTTCTTCTCGTCTAGACCACAGTTAATACTAGTTTGACGCAGCATAGCCATATTTGGCTCATGCGCCAATAAACTTTACTTTCTTACATGACCTTTTTGTCTCTCAATCTTTTTTCAATGTTTTAATGTCTAGATCACAGATTTACCTTGTTTGACGCAGTATGGCCACATCTGGCTCTTGAGCCAATGAAACTTCACTATCATCATGATCTCAACGGATTCGTAATCTAGTCTAACACAGTTTTAAAAATCATTCGTCCCAAATCATTCATTTTCAAGTTAATACATTCGGGTCGGAGTGTGCTACCTTGTGACGACTAGAGATTCGAGTGTTATCTCAAACATCTACTGTGGCCGCGGTAGCCTAGTGGACATGGTTTCGGATTCGTGGATAGCTGTTTTCGTTCAGTATCGAGTTCGAGCCTTAGCTGCTAAAGACCCACCGTGTATCCGGGCTGATGCACGTTAAATCTGTCGGGGCCCAAATCCTCCCTTGGAGTGATGTGAATTTAGAAGAAGGGGATGTCAGCTCAAGTGTCGTCCTCGTCACTTGACCGAGGCTCAAAATTATGAGGTCCGTCACCAATAGCCCGCGTGCTGCTTCTAGGTTGATGTTATTAAAAAAACTAAACTAAACTGAAGCATCTACTCATTCTTAGAGATCCTGGATTCTTATTTGATAACGATCTATGTAATTTCACACACTTCAACTTCCTGTTCGTAGTATTAATCACTATCTTCCTTCCACTAATTTCGAATTTCTTGCTTCTAAACTTCCAAATATTTAATCTGACTTAGCTTGTATATGAGTTTCTTCTGCTCAGTTCTCCTCTTAAGATCAATCAATCTGCATAAACTACTTTTCATTTTGTTGAATTGTGGTTTTATTTTATGCAATGCAATTTCTAAAACTTTCCCAAGTTTAGTTGAGAGAAAATTGCGGATAGGTCAACATTATAATGTTTTTTCTTAGTACACACATTGACGATGGGAGTTTTGAAAATTAAAATGGCAAATGAAATGAAATAAGTGGAAGTTGAGGAAAACATTGATGACTATGTACAAGATCTTCGAAGTTATATTATGTACAGTAATAGTCATTGTGTTATATTCCGAGAAATAAGGCAAAAGAAAAATATTAGAGCATTTTTCAATTGATTTTAATTTACAAAGAAATATGATTCATAGAAAAAAAAGCTTTTACCTTTTAAGTTACTATTAAACATAAAAAAATATGTTTTCAAAGTATTATTATGTGCCTAATCACATTTTTGTTATCACTTTTAAAATAACACATTCAGACTATCAAGTCATGTATTCTTTTTCAAATATCACACATTGATAAAAACTATAGGTGTAAATAAACCAAAGAAAATCATGGGCTTTTTAAGATACTTGGATTCCTTTTGTGTAGATTGATCCATGCTATTCAGAAATCTGATTTGAGAGGTCAGGATAAACGAGATTTGACTGCTTCTGCAAGATATCACCATCCAGTTTTTTTGCTCCATCTATCTTGTTCTTGTTAAAAGAGTTTTAATCATATCTCAATAGCTTATATTGCAAATGATAATTGTTCGAAAAATAGGTTACCATACTATCTGAAAAAAGAAATTTTAACTGATCAGAAAAGTTCAGAAAAAGATAAGAGATTGAAGTGTTTTTTAAGATCTATTGTACGTATGATATTTCATCAGCATTGTAAAAGTTCAATGAAAATGTCTCAAACAATCTTTGTTAATTTATCAATCCAAGCGGTTTGAGTGTAAGATTTCCATTATTGTTTATGAGTGATTAATCTCTTTGCTTTGAGTAATCATAAAACATAATCTTTTCATACCACACAACTGTTTCCATACTATTATTGCAAATACCAAAAAATTAAAACTAATCCATTCATCTCGTTAATTAATCATCGCATTCTTAATATATATGCATAGATCACAGGAGAGAAGGAATTTTCATAAAATAATGCATACGTAATGCATTTAATATTAAATCAATATTTTATTAACTTATTGTTAAAATATTAATCAGAGCCTGAAGGCGAATTGCGGAACAATAAATTATAAGCTGAAACGTCAGAAATGAAATTAGTTCCGTAATGATACTCGCGTGCAGTTTTACCGAAAAGGTTTCATGTGATTTTAAGAGTAATACATTTAATCTATTTCTGAACAGTTTTTACTCTTATATCTGAGAATATTCATTACAGTAAAATGTAAGTATTATATAAATTATACTACATATTATTAT